>JAYJMH010053025.1:0-13296 GCA_036873815.1 Phacellophora camtschatica | reverse complement strand
AAAACGTCAAAAAGGGCCTAAATTCTACTGCATGTTGCGTTTGTTGATACTTTCTCGAGCTCTGATTGGTTCATATCACGAAATAAATCGAACGACGTCTTGCGGCGTTAGCCAATCAGGATTTGAACCCTATGCTTCAATCTACAGCCCTGCAAACGAAGATTCATGCACAATTGTAAAGCGGTTGTGAAAAAGCCTTAGTTTCGATTCCTTTATCCTTGCTTACACAAACTTGCTCTTTTAACACGATAAAGATAATTATAAATTTAAAAGCTTAAAATCAATGAATGACTGGTGACGATATGTCATCATAAATACACCACTTTAACGAATGTCTGCCATTTTGGAAATTTTTCAAAAGTTCAAGATAATAATCATTTGACTTGAGATTCGGGTTAGGAATGAAAAAGTTAGTTAAAATATTATTTTTCATTATTTTTTCTTAGATATGAATGCTTTTATCAGCATTTAAACTTTGATAGATTATAAGGGATTTGACCGTAAAATTGTCTCGGGGTGAAAAATTTCACCCGGAGCGTTTTTTACAGCCAAATCCCTTAAAAAGTCTCAAACTTTGAATTCTTCTAAAAATTCAGCAGCTAATGATAGTACTTTAAAAATTCACACATTGACTTTTTACGCGGAATCTGAATTTGTAGTCAAGAATTTCATTGAGCAAAATTTTGAATAAGTCCACAATTGCGCATTTAAAGTCGACGCAATAACAAGTCGTTAAAGTGGTGTATTGCAACTGAAACTCAACGCAATAACAGGCATATGAAAACTGATTCGGCGAGAGAGACGACGGAAGATGATGACATCACAGAAAGATGTTATTTAATTTAAACGACAACAGTATCCCGGGTGTACTAAAAATGTGTCCGTGTTTTATTTAAAAAAATTAACAAAAGTACGATAGAAAGCCATCAATGGGGTTATATATTACCAATATGGATACATTAAAATGAAGTTTGACGCAAATTCATTTAAAATCCCTTTTATGTTCATCAAGATATAGAAGTCGAAAGCTCGGAATTATGCCAAAGCAAAAACCAAAGTCCTGTCCAGAATATCAACGCTTTGTTGTGTCAAAACAGGAGCTTGTCGTGGTAAGTGAAAATGTTTTTATGTCATGCTGTTGAGGAGTAGCTTCTAAAACAATTTAATTTCTCTTTTAAAATCAGTCGATCGTCTTCGCGTAGCTCTTTTATTATTAAATGTTCGATCAAGAAAATAGAGAGTATCTAAAAAAACAGATTTAAAGAAAGTAAAATCGTTTTAGAATCTAGATACTCTTGAAAAGCATGGCACAAACATTGTCATTGACAAAAGTTTGATATTTATGTAGAGGTATCTGGTTTTCGCTTCAACATAATTTAAAGCTTTCGATTTCCATATCTTGGTGACTATACAACCGAATTGAGATACGTTTGTAAACCTTTGTAGCAAGCGTTAAGTTAATGCTTCTAGGATGGAGATATTCAATGCCTTAGTTGCTTACTGTTGTACCTATGTTAATACTTACGATGTATATGTTTGTGTTTGGACAAGAACAGCAATTTTATATTTGAAGGTAACAACACTGTCTTGATGTCACGTGGCTTTCGAAGGGCCTCCCTTTGATAAGTAAATCTACATAATATAAGATTTAGTTAAAATAAGAGCATATTTACATTTACAGACACAAGAATTCGTAAATATAAAAATATAGCAACATTTTTTCGTGGGCAACTCAGCTCCTAATAAAATGCGCCGGCCTTAATTTTAAGTTTCCCAAGAATCTAATGCCCGGTCTCCTCAATGCAGTGTTAAATTCACGCACGTAAGTTTTATGCAACCATTTAACAAGCAACCCTTCTACGTTTTATTCTTGCTGATTTCCACAACCATCTTCCTGAAATTCAAATGCCAGGTCTCCCGAAAAAGCTATAGGTTTGAAAAGCTATTGTGGAGGAATGCAGTGTTGATTTTATGCACGTAAGCTTCGTAACATCATTAAAGCAACCGCAACCCTCCTAAGTTTTATATTTTACTGTTTTTCGTCACAATCGTCCTGATTTCTAAGTCGATTTTGATTTTTAAATACAGGGTGCCCCAATGTTTAAAAAGATATTGTAGAGGAATACAGTGTTGAATTTACACAAGTTACCTTTTTTTAAAATATTTATGCAACCCTTCTGTCAGTTTCGTTTTTGCTGATTTCCACAACGATTTTCTCTATTTCCATATTAATATGATTTTTCAAATACCGGGTCTCCCCAGAAAGCTACATATTTGCAAAGCTATTGCTGAGGAGCTTCAGCTTCAGTATTTAAGGTTCTGATTGAATTTAATGAAATGGATTTCAACTTCAGGCTTGATACCTTGCTTGGCGAAATCAAATGAATAATCGCCGAGTTATCCTCAATAATAAGTAAGATTTAGTGTTTCCTAAAAAACAAGAAGGTGGTCTTCTTGATGTTCTTCTGAAAATTTGTTGTTTATGGCAAAGAAGCCTTGAAGTTGACATTTTTATAGTATTAATCAATGGATTGCAACACAGAACGATGCTTTAAAATTTAACCACCAAAGAAGCAGTATAAAAAGCAAAGAAGCAGTATAAAGACAATGCCACCAAAGAAGCAGTATAAAAAGCTTGTCTGACTTGTTCAGGAAGGATATTTTATGAAAACGTATAACATGACTCCAAAGCAGTGATGTTGAATATTTTGATTATTGATTCACAAATATCTTTGATTGATATGATTGAAATGATACATGTTGATTAATGTAAGGTCAGTTCAAAGTTTATCAATTTGACTTGAATCAGGGAGACTGCGGTTTGAATGGTCGGTCGGGTGATTTTGTCGTTAATTTTTCGAAATTATTAAACTCTCTGGTGTTGCAGAAGCACAAAATTGATACTTTCATTTCGTGTAACTCAGCGATTATTGAGTCTATTTTAGCAAGCAAGGTATACTCCTTCAAGTTAAAGGCTCTGCTGCAATATTCGTGTGGAGACAAATCTATTAAAAACAAAGCTCCTCCCCAAAATTTCTGCAAACATGTAGCCATTTTGGGAAACAGTGTCGCGTTAATTGCAAAACAAAACAGTCAACTTTGAATATGAAAATCAACTATGTCAACATTAAAGAATAGATTTCACACCTTTCAACACAGCCAAGCAAATCACAATAATCAACACAACAAACTTTTCTGTTTTTGTTTATTTAGATTTGATTGAATGCACTTAGAAGTGTGAAGTATTTTCTTTGAGATCTGAATTTGAAGTGTAAAAGAGAATAGCAAGGACTCCTCGAAATTCTTTTCAAAGCACTAACATACAGTACAGTAATAACCTACCACTAAGAAACCAGTCTTTGAAAATCAGGTCTGGTTTATTAAATTTGAAGACTAAGTCTGGTTTCGTAATATTTTGTTAGATCATATAGAGTTGGGCTGATGTATCCTGCCAATAAATAATATGATAGAAAAATCTTACCAATACTCCTCTATTGTATTTAATGATTTTCATTATTCAATTAAATTTTAAAAATAACTTGTACGTGTTTGCTAAAAAACTAGCCTGTGGTTTCTTGTAAGTCAGTTTCTAAGTGGTGGGTTCTTAAACCGTATTCTTGAAGGCCCCTTTCCTACAGTAAGAACAATAATATGACACTGAGGGCATTCGAGAGGTAAGTTACATGCATACCATCTTCAATTTTCTATTTTCTATGTTCCATTTTCGAAACGTTTACATCGTCTATTTTCGTATTTCGGCAGCAAATTTTGCAGCATCCAATCCAGTTGTTCTCTGAGGGTAAGATTTTCACTATTCGGCATTTTAACTTTTTGACCTCTCCATTTCTTTCTCATACGTTCCTCTGTTTCAGACAGTCCCAACTTTCCTATCACACTTTTCCAATCAATGGTCCTATCGTGTCTGCCAACGCATTTGTCTAATTCAACAAAAAGGCTCCTAAATTCGTTCCGTCCCCATCTTTTACGATTTTTGTCTGTCCTCTGCCATGACAAGTCGGTTAACCATTTTAACCTACACTGTTCTGGATGCCGAGTTTTGACAGCACGTGATACATCTCTCCAGCTAATTAATTCTTCCTTGCTCGCTTCCGTTGTATCAGACGTTGAGTTCGTCTCCTGAGCGCAATTATTCTCCTTTTGCTGCTCAATGGCTTGACGCAGTCTTTTGATCTCATCTGTTTTCCAACGTTTCTGTAATTCTCCCTGTGTAAAATGAGAAGATATTGCAGGAATTTCTCTTTATTAAATAAAGAAAGTTAATATAATATATAAATTTTAACTAATATTTACTATTTAATATAACAAAATCTTAAGTTAACAAGTTTTAAAAATTTTGCACAAATTTTACAAATTTTGACTTGAAAATTTTAAAAACATAAAATAGAAACTATAGGCAAAAATAGAAATTCCAAAATATACGATAGAAATGAGTAACTTTTTGAAGCCTAAATTTCCATGATTTCTTTAAACATAGACAAGAAAATTTAAAGTATATGTTAAAATACATCTTACCTTTTCTTCTAACTCAGAAACAATTGAGTCTCTCATCGTCAATTGAGTAACCTTGTTATGAACTGCAAAACGACTCCTCTCTAATTGTTCTCCAAGTTTCGCCCAGTCCCGGCCATATTCCGCATGAAGACGCATCAGTTCCTCTTCCTCCTCCTTGGTCCATTTGCCTTTGGACTTATGTTTATGATAAAATAGTTTCACTTTAACATAAATGTCATTAATTTGTCTGTTGATTCCTTCAGCTAATATTCGATAAACACCATAATCTCCTCGAATTTTGCGACTTTCTGTCGATTGATCAGACAATAGATTCTTCACTTCCGCCACAGATCTTTTCAATATTTTAGAAACCTTCTTCACATTATTTTCAAGGGTTTTCCGTTCTTCTAAACCCCACACCCCTGAATTAAATACAATACCTTGCTTTCTAAGTTCATCCCTGTCCTTCTTTGGAAAATCCCATGAGAATCGCATTGGGTGATTTAAGGACTTCAGAAAGGTATTATTTTGTGACTTACGAGACTTTTTGGTATTAAAATTCTTAGTGTGTGGTACGCGAATCTTATCAGTGAATAGATCTGTTGTTGTCTCGTCTTGAAAGCTAGTAGTTTCGCTTGTCTGCTTTGACACAGAAGAAGTATCTTCAATGCTTTGATTTCGTTGTGCTATTTGTTCTTTAATTTTCACAATTTTCACTTTGGACATTTTACTCTTATTTTGTTCATACACAAAATGCTTCTCCTCATTAACTTTAGCATTATTAACAGCAGTGAAGTTATGGTGTGTGCGACGCTCTTGAGGAGAGTCAATTCGTCTTGGTCTTTTTCCAACATTTGTTTCAAATTTGTCCTTGGTATCGTTTGGCAAAAGTAGCTCTACATCAGAGTCAGAATCTTTGCAATCATCCTCAAATAATGAAAAATTATAGTCATCTTTATTATGATCAAAGCTGTTGTCGATTTGTGTGTTACCAAAGCAGTCTTCTGTGTTTAATCTTTCGTTGCTATGTATATTATAATTGGTATCCGTTTTTCCTAATGCATCGTCATATTTCTCCCTTTGTTGCTTTTCTCCACAAGCCATTTCATCAAAATGTGTGCTCCTTCCTTTTTTACGTTTGGTCTTATTCTCCTTTTTCTGAACTAAGCTAATGCACGCAAATTTATCTGGCGATAAAATTTCCCCAACTTTCTTCCCATCGACTTGAAATTCGATTGGGTTCTTCACAAAAACAGTCTCTTCCTCCGGTGTTCCTCGATTCTCTTTCAATTGAATAGAGCTAGTTTCTGTAATTTTATCTGGCATTAAAATTTCTCCCACTTCTTTGCAATTCTTTCTCTTTTTCTTTTTAGATTTCTTCCTATTGACTGTAAATTCAATTGGATTTTCTACAACAACAGTCTTTTCATCCGGTATGCCTTGATTTTCTTTCGATTGCATAGAGTTAATTGCTGGACTTTTATCTGGCATTAAAATTTCCCCAATTTCATTGAATTTCCTTCTCTTGTTCATTTTAGAATGCTTTTTATGATCTCCAACTTCAACTCCATTATCTAAAATGACGACGTTTTCCCTCAGTAAACTGGTAGCTGTGCCAACATTATCAAATTCTTCAGAACTCCATTTTTTGTTCTTTTTGGAATAGTTCTTATTATCTAAAATTTGATTTTCAGTCTCTACAATAACATTCTTTTGATTCACAGTACATAAAGATGTGTCAATATCTTCAAGTGAAATTTCTTGTTCTTCTTTGAATTTCCTTTTCTTCCTCTTTTTCGAACTCTTCTTATCTAAAACTTCATTTTCAGTCTCTCTAATAACATTTTGTTGATTCAGTGTACTTGAAGGTGTGCCAAAATCTTTAAACAAAATGTCTTTTTCTTTCAATTTCTTTTTCTTTTTTGAACTCTTCTTATTATCTAAAACTTCATTTTCAGTCTCTACAATAACATTATTTTGATTCAGTGTACTTGAAGATGTGTCAATATCTTCAAACGAAACATCTCTTACTCTGAATTTCCTTTTCTTCTTCTTTTTAGAACTCTTCTTATTATCTAAAACTTCATTTTCAGTCTCTACAATAACATTATTTTGATTCAGTGCACTTGAAGATGTGTCAATATCTTCAAATGAAACATCTCCTACTTTGATTTTCATTTTCTTCTTTCTTTTCAAATGTTTCCTATTGACAGCAGCTTCTTCTTCAGTCTCAAAAATAACATCCTTTTGATTCAGTAAACACAAAGTTGTGTCAATATCTTCAAACATAATGTCTTGTTTGAATTTTCGGTTCACATTCTTTTTAGAATGTTTCTTATAATCTTCAACTTCAATTTCAGTCTTTGCAATCACATCAGTTTCCTTCAGTGAACTGGCAGCTGTACCGACATCATCAAACACAAAGCCTTCTTCTTCCATACATTTCTTTTTTTTCTTCTTTTTGTGATGCTTCCTATTATCGACAACTTCAACTTCAGTCTCTCCAATAATATCATTTTGGTTCAGCAAACTTGAGACAGTACCAATGCTCTCAAACGAAATGTCATCTTCTTTAAATTTCTTTTTCTTGTTCTTTTTAGAACATTTTCTATGCTTTCCAACATCAGTCTCAGTCTCCACAATGGCATTATTTTCAACTGTACAAATGGTTTGAAGCAAAGAGTTGTCTTTAGATCTCTTTTTTCTGTGGTTTTTGGAATGCTTCTTATGATTTGTAATCTCAGCTCCTATCTTTAAAACATCTTCATTTTCACTTGGTGTACTCTGATAATGTGTTTTCTTCGGAAATAATTCTTCTTCTTCTTTTTGCTTCCTTTCCTTCTTTTTCTTAGATTGCTTATGATCTCCATGTCTAGTGAAGTTTTCTAAAATGTCTCTTTCTGTGTCATCTACAACAGGTTTATCTTTACTCTGTTTGCCCTGAACATCAATTTGGTCAATCTTCATAATGTAATTGACTTTAAATTTTGTTGATTTGTTGCGTTCTGTTTTATGTTTGATTTCACTTTGCATGATAATCTGTGTTCAAATGTTTGGCAGGCATTTACTCACAATCATAATCCTCATTCTTTGGCAGACGTTTACTCACTCTTTATGTTTATGCCTTTTGTGTTCATAACTTTCAGTGTAATAATAACATTTGTTTAAAATTCATTTATCCAATTCCTCTTCTTCTCTTCAGCTAAAGAAAAATAATTTCAAATAGATGAACTCAGTAAAAAAGTAGCTGAGCCACTGAGCTGCTATGGGTCAATAATTTCACTTTTATTTTTTCTCCAAGGAGAGGATAAGCCCTTCAACAAGAGTGCTGATTTTCAAGGGGCCTTCTGAAACTAATTATAATAATAACATAAAAAGAAACAAATGTTAAAAATGGTCAAAAAATCTATTTACAATATACACCCAATTACCAAAAAATCTAAAAACCTGATGTGACAAAAAATAAAATTGAAAACCCGATCTGTACTATTTTTAAATATCCTTAGACAACACCTGTTTAGAATCAACTGATAGGCAAATCCGCAATCTTACAACTATGTATGAATTTGCACAGTCTGTTTGTCCTCTTCAGCTCATCCACTTGACTTCTGTGATCCAGCAAATCAAGAACTAGATTAATTGGATAATTGAGAAACATTTCTAAGTTGCTATCCTAAGTTGATGTGATGATCACCTTTTTAGATGGAATTTTTAGCATAAGGTTTATGTTCCAGTCTGTCTGCAGAGTTTTGTCAAAGGTGCACCGAGATGGCACCTCATCAAGGAATTAAAGGTGCACTTAGGGTGCCAAGGCCCCCAAAAACATGTCCTATTTAATTCGTATGCAGAGTATGGAAGACTCTTGACAAGATTATGCACATGCATCAGCAAAAATTTTGGTATGCCCATGTGCGTGCAGATCTCATTTTCTCATTGTTATTGTGATTCAAAACAATAGAAATCATTCAAAATTGGTGTGCATGGAAGTTTTGAAAAAAATTGTGAGTACACTACTCGGACACAACTCTGCAGCCTGGCTATTCTCACAGTGACATCACAATCTTTTTTCTTCAAAACCTTACTTCTTTGTATGGATATATTTCGAATTTGAAATGCCTGCCAAAGCAACAGTCCATGCTGGAAACTTTGTATTGTTATTGAGATTTTGGTGCGCAAATATGACATTTTTGGCGCATGGTGTGCATTATGCTCAGTCAATTAAAATAGGCATGTGCTCATTTGGTGTACATCTAAAAATGGAAAATATAATGTTGCTGAATGTGCTTCAACACAAGAGGCTTTGGCCTACCACGTGCAACTTTTGATGACATGTGAATTTGGTGCACAACGGAAACGTAAAGTTGGTGCGCAAAAATTTCTTCATTTACTTGATTCAGTGCGCAAAAAATACAGAAAGTACTACTTTGTCTCTCGATCGCGAGACAAAAATTGTATTATTGCAGATTTGCCCCATGTTGGAAACTTTGTATTGCGCAAAAATTTCTTACATTTTCTTGATTCGGTGCGCAGTTAGCAAAGTTTCCAACCTGGGATTTGCCTTCCAATTAGAAGATCTCCCGATCGGGATACATTTCTGCTCAAGTTGATTGAGAGACAAATGTAATTGCTTTGGATGTTATCATGTTATATACTATGTTCCTTAAAATAAAATTATCATTATATCAACTTCTGTACCGAATTACCAGACTGGAAACTTTGTACTGCGCGTGGAAGATCTTCCGCGCGCCATTTTAGGCCAAACAATGAAATAACAATAGATCTATTGTTTTAAAAACAATTGTCCGATTCCAAACTTTCCGCGCGCATTTTGGAAAGTTTACAGTCTGGCCGAATTAAAGCATTGTAGTTTCGGGAATATTTCCTTACCTGAGCATTTAAAAAGAGAATCTTTGAATTTTAAAGTAGGAACACTTCTTACTTTTCTGGACAATCATCTGTCTAGTCTCCAGTTCAATACATTTCATTCACCGCGTGCCATTCAGACGGAGATTGATATTCAGAAGGAGAATGATATTGGGCCGGAGAATGGTATTCGGCCGGAGAATGACATACGAACTTTTCTGTTATTGATGTTATTTTATATTTTATGGTCCTCTTCGTCTCCGAATATTCTCACAAATCAAATTTCTTGTATTTGCAAACGAATTCAGGATTTATTTCCAACCAAAAGAAAAAATATCTTTGATTTTTGTTTCACATTTTTATTTCCCGTGATTCGCGATTCTAACACCCCCTTCCCTGCTGCCAACCTCTATGATAACCTTGGGTGGTGAAATAACGGTCGGTAACTTTTATGAAACAATGTTGATAATTCATGATTGACAAACTGATGCAAATCTTATTGTGTGGAAAATTACATGCAATTATGATATACCGTATAGTTATGCGGTACACAGAAGAATAAAAAAATTATTGCAAAGTACATGTCTTGCAACTTGTTGTTTTGCACTTTTGGATTTGGTTTTTCGGCATCTAGAGTTTTTAGGATTTAGATGGTTTTGAAAATCTTAAATTAGCGATCTTGAGTAACAAGCACCAACTGTAAATTATGGGACTAAACTTTATAATATATGACTACAAAAAATTGTGGGACGGATTTTAAGGCACATGTTGAAATTTGGCGCATACATATACATGAAATAATTTTTGGGACAACATGCTATCAAAGGAAATTGTTTAAATTTGAAGAATTTGAATGAAAATGCATCCGCAACCAGTTGAAGTGCACGGGGATTAATTTAGTAATAAGTCGAAAGTAGTAAGTAGCACATGCCGTCATACCCAATGAAGTTACAATTAAGCAAGGTGAAATAAATAATAAGTTAGATAGATTTTTGTTGATTTGTTTCTAATATTGTGTTCGTAGAAAAAACATTACAATCGTTATAGGTTAAAGCAGAGACTTCAGTTTTTCAGGTTAAACTTGTTGTTTTCTAGATTTTTATAAACTTCTGCAGACTAAGTTTAACTAAAATCCACGTTATAAACATTTATAGTCTAGAATTAAATTTTACAGCATAAATATAATTCCCTTTGGGCTATTGCATTTATTCATGTTTCCGTGTTTTATTTGGACTTGGTCTTTCTTACTCCCCTGTGATGTATATTTTTGAAATCTTCATGGCGTATAAAGTAACATTTGCGTCAATTTTGTGTTTTTAAAAACATTAAAAACACGTTTGAGGTTGTGGTTTGGGTTTACTAAGAAGACGGCGTTTAATTTTTTGATTTCCTACTAAAACAATATTTAAACCTGCCGTTTCTCTATTAATGTCATTTAGATAAATAACATCATTTAAATATTTAGATAAATAACATCATTTAAATATTCGGAGCTACCAAAGATGACTATACCCCCCCCCCCATACTAAGTTACAAAGCAGAACATCCAGTTGACGAGGGGATGATATGTGCAAAATATGTGCACAAAGGATAGCCCTGGCAATCCTCCTGTAAATAACTGTTTAGGAATTGAAACGAGGATCGTGCTCAAGTAGCTATTTGGTTTTGTTCAAATATGATGAAATGAATTATAACATTTACAGGGAACAAATATTCAAAAGTAAAGAGACATAGCAAATTTTTTAAAGAGAATTTGGGAATATGACACTGTTTTATAAGGGAACTTGGAACATCAACCCCCTGGGAGACCCTCTTTTAATGACCAATTGAAAATTCAATCTATGTCAAAAGAAGCTAAAAGTAAAAAAATACTCAAAACTGAAACTGCCTCTTCAGTACCCTCTTCTTTCCCGTGGACAAATGGAAATTAAGTCCAAACGCTGTCAACATTCAACACTTCTTACCACAATAAGTAACCCCCTGTTACAATTGCCTTCCTTTTATAGCTTTACATTCTTTTGTAATATTCCAATATCAATATTAATAAAGGAGCATTTAGTTTAACACATATTTCGAAAGTTTTATGTTGTTGACAGTTGCTGGAGTCACAACCGTGATTCTAGGAAATTGGAATTCTTTCTGAAGAAACTGGCTTAATCACGAGATTTCCTGGAGAGCTATTTTTTTGTTTTCGAATGCACTATTTCGTTTGCTAAAAAATTAACAAGAACAGGATGTTCTGTGTGACTTTGGTTCCCTGTTACGAATCTCTTGCTGGAATGTTAGAAACCGTGATTGTGGGGAAATGGAATTCTTTCTGAAGAAACTGGCTTCATCACGAGATAGTCCCTAGGGAGCTTTTTTTTGTTTTCGAATGCACCATTTTGTTTGCAAAAAATTTAATAAAAACGGGATTATCTTTGTGACTTTGGTTGGTTCCCTGTTGCGAATCTCATGCTGGAGCTAAAATCGCTATTATGGAAAACTGGAATATTTTGTGATAAAACTGGCTTCATCACGAGATAGTACACATTATTCTCTAGGGAGCTATTTTTTGTTTTCGAATGCACCATTTTGTTTGCCAAAAATTTAATAAGAACGGGATTTTCTTTGTGATTTTGGTTGGTTCCCTGCTGCGAATCTCATGCTGGAGCTAAATTCGCTATTATGGAAAACTGGAATATTTTGTGATAAAATTGATTGTATGGTAAGATGCAGCACAATCTTCCCTCGAGAGCTATTTTTCGGTTTTTGAATTCATCTTTTCATTTGGGAGAAAGCAAGCAAAGTCGAATTTCATTTTTTAGCGGTGAAACGGGATTTTTTATGTACCGAATTACGTTTCCAAATTATGAGCTTAGTTCATTAGTGTACACAATAGTCGATATTACTGGTTACTTTCATTTAAACAATCTTCTTGTAAAATATTTGTAGATCACTCGATCGTCATTTAATTATTTTCGAAGTATTGATGAAAATTACGTTGGTAGACAGATCTTTGTTTTTTTCTTCCACCCTTGATGTTTGGTATAGACTGGTTTTTGCTTGAAATGCTGCCAGTTATTTATTGCATAGATTAGTTACGAACGTTTTCCTGTGCTGATCATGCCTCCAAGCTAAGTTTTACATGAGACGGTGGCTGCTTTCTTAGCTATTGCATGAATAACTGCGAACTCCTCCTGTGCTGATCAAGTAAGCCTCTGGGATAAGTTTCACACGAGCCGCTGCTTTCTTAGCTATTGTCAAGATTGCCTGCGATCTGTGTCGATCAAGACTCTAAAATTGTAATAACTCCCATAATTATCAAACTAACAGAAACATTAATCCAAAATATGATTCATTTCACTAATTAAATGATCTTCCACAGTTCAATTTGCAGTAATACTATTTTTGGTTGAAATAAGCGTCTAATGAGCACAAAGATATGTTAGACACTTCTAAAAAATATTCGTTCTGGCTCTAAAAGAATTTTTCCAAACTTGTACAGAATGTTGATTGGATCATTCTAATTGGTGCTTTTTACTATTTCATATGCTCTAAATTTCTTTTACTGAGAAGTTTCACGACTTTTGAGCAAAGTCTAGGGTTTTTAAGCTCGCCTCAGGCCTCTAAAACAGCTATTAGCCCTATAATCATCAAATAAATAAATTTATTTATCAAATATATGATGTATTTAACAAATAAATTATCTTCCACAGTTTGAAAAATAAGACACACTATTTTTGGTCCAAATACACGTCTAATGAGCACAAGGACATGTTCCTCATCTCTAAAAACACTTGTAGAAAATCTACTTTTCGAATCTAAAAGAATTCTTCCAAACTTGTACAGAACGTCGATTGGGTCATTCTAATTGGTGCCTTTTACTATTTCATATGCTCTAAATTTCTTTTACTAAGAAGTTTCACGACTTTTGACCAA
>JAYJMH010053014.1:0-13297 GCA_036873815.1 Phacellophora camtschatica | reverse complement strand
TATTTCATTTTATTTATATTCTTGTGCTCTTTTCTCATGTTGAATTTGTTTGTCGCTGTCATCATGGACAATTTCGCGTTTTTGTGCCAAGACGAAAGCATCCTAGGCTCGCATCATCTTGATGATTTTATTGAAGCTTGGTCGGAGTACGACCCGAGTGCGACCGGTCGTATACGACACACAGAAGTATGTAATTTGCTGAGGCAAATTGACCCACCGCTAGGGCTGGGAACGAAATGTCCGCGCGTCGTAATTTATAAACGAATAGTTCGTATGAATATGGTGTTGTTCGACGACGACACGGTGGACTTCAATGGTACGATGTTCCACCTGGTACGTACAGGGATGAATATTTGTTGCGATGACAATAATTTGAAAACAAACGACATAAAAATACGACAGATGATGAAAAGAGTTTGGCCTAATATTACGAAAAAGACAATGGACAGGGTTGTGCCAAAGAGAAAGAAGGAATGGGAGAAAAGGACGCTTGCTCGCGTCTACGGTGCCAAGTTGATTTACGAAAATTATAAGCATTTAAAGAAAACAAAACAGTGAAGAGCAAGCTTCAGTTTAAACTTGATTGCAGTGATTTATTTTTTATTCTTTAGGCGTGTTAGCTCCTCAGCACAAACTATTTTCCTGGAAGCCACAATGGAATGTACAAATTACGATAACTAAAAATGTATATGTAAACTTACTTACAATCAGGCATAAATAAAATATAGTAACATTAATTTGTTAAAAAGACCCTTGGCAGAAACTGCAATGCATTTTTTATTTATTATTCAGTAGGCCTCGTTTTCAATTGTTCGTTTTCTTATTGGTCAATTTCGTTTCCAGGGATATTCAATTGGAAATACCTGGTAACTACCTTGCTTTTCGGAGTTTCTATTGGCTGAACAATTGTCCTAGTGCTTTCTATTTTTTTAAAACAATTTTTTGTTTTCAGTTTCTCATCACCGATTCATTTCTTTCGTGTCCTACGACACAACCAAAATGCATGGGTGATGGGAAACCAAAATCATAAAATATAAAATATCATTAATTATAATTATGTAATTATGCATGGCCAGAAAAATGGACTTGGACAAACGTACCATGGGTACCAGAGCCTTGAATAAATAAAAATGAAGAAAAAAATGAAATAAAAATAAGAAGGAGATCTTTCTTATTCTTTTTCTCATACTTTTCTTTTTCTTTCTTTTCTTTTTTCATTTACTTATTCTTTTCTCCATTTCTTTCTATTCAAGGCTCTGATACCCAAGGTAACTGAAACTAGTTTTCGAGCGAAAAATCCAAATAAGTCTTGAAAAAAGAAAAGGAAAACCCAAATAAGTCCTGAAAAAGAAAAGGAAAATCAAAATAAGTCCTGAAAAAAGAAAATCCAAAGAAGTCCTGAAAAAAGAAAAGGAAAATCCAAAAATATTTTTTCTTTCTTTTGTTGGGAGCATCTTAAAGCATGTATTATTCGTAACCGGAGATTTAGCGATTTGATAGCAAATTTGTAGAAATCCCGTTTCTCGATAGATTTCCGATTATGTGCTTCCCTGCCGTTCCAAATCTGTTGTTTGCGCCTGAACATGGTGGATGAAAAACCAGAAGGCGAACGTAACGACGAAATCGCGATATCAATTCGATATCAATCAATTCTTGCAATTCTTCTCTTCTCTCTTATCGTAAAACGAGCGTTATTTGTGCAGGGATGCCGGGGACAATGACAGAATGGCAAGTGGGTGAATGGAATTTTAAGGGTTCAGTAGAAAAAAGGGGGTTCCGGGGGGTATTCTCCCCTTTAGATTGGCTTAAAATAACGCAAAAATATGCTTTAAATCGCCGATTGACCTTCCAGGTAGGTAGGTCAAATTATCTAAATATGAGAAATAAAGTTCTTAATAAAAAGAAATAAAATTTTTGCTCTAAAAATTTAAAAATCTTACATTTTTGGGTAAGAACTTTGGTTAAGAAATAAAATAGAAATGTGAATAAATAGATGTTAAAGGCAGCAAAATTGCATCATAACATACGCCATGTTATTTTATTTTTGAGTTTGGGTTTTTGTTCCATTATATTTTTGGGTCAGCTCAAGATTCCGTGGACACTCCCCCCTCCTGGGCAATATAGTAGCGTTCTTGCGTGAACTTTTCCGCTCCAGAAACTGATACGAAGATGGCATGGAACGGTTCCTTTCTTGTGTGAAATGGGCCTACCTTATACTATACCTACCCCTGGTTGTTTCTTAAAACGACATTAAGAATTCAAAAATGCAAGAAAAAATTAAAGTTAGAATTTACTTTGGCATCGGCATCTCGTTGTGGCAACTCTGTTTTTCTTCGGGTTTTTGACTCATGAATTTGTTTAATATAGAAGAAATAAATAATTGAACTCGGTCAAATGTATCTTGCAACTCTTGCAATGCAGTTATGCTCTTTTACTTCACTTCTTTTCGTGCGATTCCAAAAGTGAAAGTTCATCAAACAAACAGTCTTTCTAGACGAAGAAAGAAACAACACTAAAATAAAAGGAATTCAAAGGAATAAGAATAATATGAAATAACGAAAATAACTTTTGCAAACAACAAAATATCACATAGAGTAGAACTTTATGAAAACTAAACAGAAACTGAAAGCCTCAACCTAACACTGGTTACTTCATTAAAGTTTGCTTATCCGGCTCTCTGAAGAAGCCATGTACTCAGCAGGGATGAAATATTAGCTGAACCTGTTGTCGAGTTATTGTTTTTCGCATCATCCCTGGGGTTTCGATATGATAAATAAAAATGGGACAAAATTTAGATTCATTAAAAACGGTCCATTTGGTATAAAAGAATATATAAAAAATATGCATGGGCAAGAACTATTGAAACTAAAACTAAACATTAAAATTAAAAGCAAACTACAAAGAAAAATATAATAATGCTCTGTGCAGAAGGTGTGGAGTACATGATGAATAAATTTTCAGAAAACATGCCAGAAAGGAATAACCTGTGTTACTCCATTTAAACTGTGCTACTGCATTTTCGGGAGAATAACTGCCCCGAAATGGAGACGTGGTATTATTATTATTATCTTTACTTTATAAAGTAGTTCAAAATAAATAAAAAACATTTTTCAAATTAATACTGCACTAATTAATTTACAGGCATGGCAAAAAACAAAACACAAAAAACAAAAGGAAACTAACATCTGCGACTTGAAATGAGCATGAGATTCAAATCCTGGTCCCGACCCGCAGGATCGAAAGTGACCCGCAGGGCAGCCACCCGTGAGCCCAATCACCCCCAGAGAGCCAACCAGCCAGCAAAAAACACGCAAACAAGCCAAGACCCATGCCACTCCCTGAGAAACACAGAAATTGGCACACATCTCGGTCCCTCCACGCTCTCCGTACCATCTAACCGGCCCCCGAACACCAACTTATTTTAACAGTTAAGATAAAGTTCCATTGGTGATATATTATTTTAAAGAATAACAAACTCTTTCTTTTTATTTCAAACTTACTAATATTTACCGAAAACTGTGATTTCGATGTTTTCACTACAAACCATTTAAACCACACACATTGTCAAAAACTGTTACTTTATTCCGACTATTTCCTTAACTTACTTTAAAAAAAATCCAAAAAATTCTGTCCTCATGATTTCAACAACCAAACTAACACAAATGATTCTGATGTATATAACTTGAATACAGTTTCTTTTAAAAAAAAAACACGCCTAGCTTTGGTTTCAGCCTGGATTTGTTCTTACTCTTGATTGATTTTTAGTAACTTTCCACCCCCCTCCCCCCTCCTTTTCGAAAAGACCTTGAAAGTGTGTTTCAGATGAAGTGTTTAATGACTGCATACTTTTTTGTACTCGACTTAAGTAATTTCCGAGATACCAACAATCTAGAATTAGTGTGAAATGATTATCAAGAATAAAAATGAAGTAAACTTTCAAAGTCAGAAATCTTAGATAACATTACTTCAACAATTTATTCCATAAAACCATAAATCTTGAAATGTGAACCACCGACACGAAACGAAATAACACAATATTTTCGTTCGTTACTTTATATACTGTAGAAACATTTTCGTTTTATTTTTTTTGATAATTATATTGCGATGAAAACCTGGTCTGGTAAAAAAGGTGATGAATCCTTTGCCCATGAAGTGAATTCTACCGCAATGAGAAAAATGCATTAATTCATGATTATTCAATGTTTAAATGAGTGTAAGACTTACCACCACTGCTGGGAAAAAGCTTGAACAACGAGTTTGGTTATTATCAAAACCACGACAAACATTGTATTTCAATCCATTCCAGCAAAAACAATTCACAATTCCATTCTGTATTCGTAAATATTTCCAAGTTATAAAAACGCTATTTTGAAAGTGAATGCAACAATAATACCAATAGGCCATATAAACATAATGTTTTTCAAGGAAAGCTCCTATGATCCTTCACTGACGAAATAAGCTGAGGGCAAATTTGTTTACAAAACTACACTAATGTTGGACATAATTATGATGGCAATAAATCGTAGGATTACTAAATAAGGAAACACGATTAAAATTCGTGGACTCAATAAAAACCTTGATTGAAATCAATTAATTTAAACGCTTTTTGACTGGTGCTTTTCAAAAACAAATTACAATTTATTGGATTTTATTGCTTTATTCTAACGTCATACCTATTTTTAACTGTATGTTGCAGGAAATGAATTATTCATTTGCAGGTTACAGCAAAATAAAAGCTTAATTTCACTGGTAAATTTGTCATTCTTGTAGATTAATTTTCATATTTCATATTATTTTGTCAGAAAATATTCTTCAAAGGCTATCAGCAAAAACCGCAGTCACAAGCATTCAATAAATACAAGAAAATTTTCAAACAAATTTCAAAATATTTGATCAGCTGCTCGTTACAACTAGTATTAAACGATTAAATTATAACATTTTTCCAGACATAATTGTAACCTAAAATGTACTGATGTCCCTCAAAATAAGAATAAGTGTTATTTCTCACTACAGTTTTCTTTACATTGCTCGAAATTAATAGAATCATACTGTCAGAAGAATATTAAGACCACAAAAACATTTTACTAGAATGTTTACAGCCGTCGCCAAATGTTTTTTAAACATCGAAACAAATAAAAAAAATAAATTCTAAACATATCGAAATAAAACGAAATATACAAATTTGCAAAATAACAATGTTCTGCAATGTTCTGCTATTACATATCCATAGCTTCAAAGATCCCATTTAGAAACAGACTCATGAAGATAAATAAAGACTCATATAGTACAGACGCAAATAGGCCAATTGGCGTACGGATATGTAAACAAGCAGGTAGTCAAAAGTGAGCATTAGGAAATACTAAAACAAAGATGCTTACAATGATGCAGTGTGAATAAAAAGTGAGTTAGTCTTTTCAGCATTTCTAGCAGTCCTTGTATAATGATTGCATGATGAGTATGACTGAGATCTTGAATTTGAAAATATTTTCATAAAAATTACAATTGAAAGGCCTACTCTTAGTGTAGCATGGTATCATAGTGTTGCTTCTACATTTTGAATACAGCCAGCCAGCAGCATACTTTTTGCATCAATGATTCTTGTATTAGGCGTAACGTGTTATGAATTATAAATGAAGATGAGGAAAATGCAAAACAGGTGTTAGTATCGGAAAAAGTGGTTAAAGTCACGTGGGAATATCTCTCAAATATTCTAACATCCTCCTGAAACAACTTCACCACGCAGCGCCTTTATAAAATCTGACAACTTTGTATAGTTGCTACATAATGTTTTGACGGTGAAACGTTTTGGCGTTGCTTTGCTTTACCGGAAATTTACTGTGTAGAAAACAAAAGCGGATTTGCACTGCAGTTGATGGAGAGCGGTAGAACTGTTAAAGAATGGCGAATTCATGGAGCATAACAATAGAATGGGGAAAAAGCCCAAAATCTTGATTAATTTTTCGAAAAGTTGAAAATCGATCAGCTATTGGGGCCAGTTTATATGAGCTGGTCCGGTTAGGTGGGCTGGGGGCTGCCTTGCTGGGGGTGAACTTCAGTCTATTTTATAGTTTACGCTTATATAGAGCGAGCTGGTCCACATTGTCGAGATGTTTTCCTGTTTCACAGATCACGGTTAACGGGGCAAGTCACTACGCACATGAACGCAAATTGATTTAAAAAAAGATTCCATTGTTCATGGAGATCTAGCCTGAATTTTACCAGACCGCCTTTTGTAAGAAGGCTCTTGGGAAAAGAAATTGTGCACAGCTTCCAAAAAAAAGATTGATATGCGACGGAAGACGAAAATTGTGATTTAAAATCTGTACCCCAAGATAGGGTGCAGTAAGAGCCCCCAAAAAAGAAACTGGCTTATAAGAAACCACAGGATGATTTTAGGCAAAAATTTGCAAATTATTTTTGAAAATTGATTTTAAAAGTTTACTTTAAATGATGAAAATCATTTAAGATACTAGAGGAGGAGTATTGTTATGACTTTTCTATCTACATTATTGGCACCACACAGCCCAACACTGTCTAACTTGCTAAAATATTAAGAAACTAGATAGGTTAATTTTCCAAAAACCGCTTTCTTATTGATGGGTTAGAGGACAAGCGTCATATTAAAAAATTCCATATGAGTGAAAGAGATCAGCTCAGAGAATAAAAAGAAAGACCAACTGTTTCACAAATAAAAACATATTTTTCAATAAATATATTTCTACAACTTACAAATTTGATGACTGCATACCTCAACGAAAATTCAAAATGAAATATGTTCCTCTATTTAGAAAAACTTCGAGTGTTTTGTTCAGATGTTAGACTGTCATTTTCCACAAATTCTTCTGCATATAAATCTTCAACGTAGTCATTGCAAAAGTTTTCCAATTCTTTTCCAACATCTTCTATTATTTCATCAACAATGTCATCACTTATCCTTTCAAAAAAATAAGTTCATTTGAAAATTGATTGAACGCAAATAGATTTCATTTTGAAATATGAAATTTGTATTTTATTTGAAATAAAGTTCATTTGAAATTCAAAAAAGAAGTTATTTAAAATTTGATTGAACGCAAATAGATCTCATTTTGAAATTTATGAAAATTGTATTTTATTTGAAATGAAGTTCATTTGAAATTCAAAAAAGAACTTTATTTGAAATTTGAGAATTAAAATAAAAATGCAATAAGTTTAATAATCAAAATTTTTCATAAATAATTCCCTACAGTTTGAATTTTACATTTTTACAATATTAAGATTTTTATACAATTGTCATAAGTACAGGAAAAACCCGCAAATAAGGAAATGCTATTTCCAACTCATGCTGATCAGTTTTTTATGAAATCTCTAAATTTCCAAAAATAGGATGAACTATTTCTCATAAAAACCAAACTAACTAGAATGTTCCCAACATCAATAACAAAGAAGTACAATGCAGCTGCTTATCCAACCTTGAATCTGACCCAAATTAACAGGGATGATCGTACAATTTCTTGGGATCAAAATTTGGGAAAAAATGTTTTCTGAAATTCTGCTGAAATTTATAGGTTCAATTTGAAGTTATAAGAAACTGATAAATTCCAGTGAACAGTGAACTTATGATAAATTTCAGGCTGGTCAGTTTCTATTATTTTGTTATTGAATAACAAAAAACTACGATTTTTACTGTTTTGCTATTGTACAAGAAAATAATAGACCACAGTTGCACATTTTTAAAATACAAGAATTGAGAAATTAATAGTTTAAATTATTTAAAGAAAACGACGAAATTTTTTATAATATCATAAATATATAATTATAAATATGCGAACAGCTTTGTTCCACTGCAACTGAACGAGGCCAGAAAAAAACCAAAATAATTCAATTATAGAAGTAAGGTAATTAATGTTGAGTAACAGTCGTAGTGTTTAGTTTGACAATAGAACAATATAACAAAATTTGGCGCTATCCTAGAATCGCACCGCCACGTGACCAAAGCCCTAACTAAACACAAACTCTTTGTCAGTTGAACATGAAGTATTATATGCTGCTAGCAGTAACCTTGGTCACGTAGGCTGTGGACTTCTACAATGGTACCCGAAATTTTAGGCCCATTGGCTGTCAAGATCACAGTCTTCATACAGCCCTTGATATATCTAGGGATGGTGTGTGTCAATACATCAGCTATGATCTAATACCGAATGGGAAACAGGGAAACGTGCATAAAGTCTGGTCATTTGCAACTCGATGTAGCTCGAATGAAATTTCAAACCGTTCAGCGAATGTAAATTAAAAGAATACCTTTCAGCAAGCTTCCAAGGATTAAATTTATCAAAGTCTTTTGAAACAGTGCGCGTCAAATAATTTTCATGTGCTCTCTTATATGCTGCTATGCTTTTGCTCATCATGGGTGATATGGACACTGAAAATTTCTCGTTACCAGTGGTCTTAAATTTTGAATCTCTTTTGTCTGATGGGTTAGCTGTGAAAACGAAAAAATTCAAAGTGAGCTAATGAAAAATAGCAGTGTTCTACCATTAAACGATTTAATAAGTGCATTCAAATTCTATTGAATTGATCGACCAATCCTTAAGGAAATTTTGTAATTTTTTCATATGTTCGTGATGAACAACATCAGGGTCACACAGCAACATCACCAATACCAAAACATTCTGCTTGTTAATCCTTTCACCCCGGAAAGGGTCATATGGCCCATTTCAAAACAACGTGAAACATCATATTTTCAGGAGGTAAATGAAGTAGACTTTTCGATTTATTTAAAAAACCAAGTTGGTTTGTGCAAAAAAAAAAATTTACATAGGATACACCTGTTATCAAAAAATTAATCCGGGAGTGAAAACGTTGTTTGTCCGTTCAACAATTTTTCAGATATTGCATCCGGCACCAGAAAATATCTTTGCTAAGCAAATGTTTACAAAAACAAACGAACGAAAAAACATTTCCTTTTAACAAGTAAACTGATTTCGGAATATAGCTAGACTTGCCCCCAAGTCAATTTCGTGCCAAATCACAATTTTTTATTTCCTACTCAATATATCGAGGCAATGCCATATCGAGGCTAAAGCTTGCTACTTTAATTATAAATGGAGCTTGCCAGTAAAATTACCCTTTACACAATGTCAAAATACGGCATATATTTTACACAATGTATAAAATGCACATATAAAATACCAGCATAAAAGCACTGTTTGTCTTGTTGAACAGAGAACTCTTCCCTCTCCGGAGCAGATGTAAATACAATGGGCTTTACTACGCTTTCGGTGGCGTTTGGCTCGCCGTCAGCATCACCATAACCTAAAATGTAAATGATATTTTTATAAACATTTAAACTTACTGCAAGTCTATTTATTTTTCGACTGAAGGAAGGAAAGGGGAAAAGAAAGAAGAAAAAAAAGAAGAGAAAATAATCTTGGAATAAGTTATAAATGTCTAAATGAATTCTAACTACATGCGCAAGCTTAATAGGCAAGCAAGCAAGTATTAAAAAAAACCTGTTACTTTCTAGCATATATTGTGCAAAATCTTCTTCACGATTCCTTCGTTTAATAGACCTTTACGGAAATAGAGCCTGGTCTCGAGGCTAGTGCTGTATTTCCACTCGGGATGGTTATTCTTGCCTCTTTCTCTCCCAAAGGACCCAAAAGAGATCGAAGTTTAATGTTTTTTTCCACTGATGGGAATTTCATCAGTGTTGAAAATGAGGCTAGTCCTGTATCACAATAGAACGATCTCGTTTCAGAAAAGGTATATTATAATGAAAATATGGAAGGACAAAACGTTGCCCATGTCATGTTGATAAACAATTTCAAGTTGTAAGATCATAAACAAGTTGTAAGATTTCTACGCATTGTAATGTTTAGTTGTATCGTAAAATACAGTGTAATGTTTAACTTTTCTCTAATTTTTATGCGTTTATTGTTATGGCCATAGAGTGCAGTAGTATCCAATACACCATTTGGTTCAATAGTAAGAAGAAAATCTTCATGAAAATAGTCCTTTTTATCTTATGCTCCAATAAATTGCACAATCTTAAAGTGCTTATAAACCTTGTGGGGAGTTTATCTACATCAAAAGTGGATCCAAAAACATTAGGAATGGCGTTAACACAATATTTATATCTGTCTTAGTTTTCGAGTTATCTTTATGCAAATGAGAAAATTGATGACGTCATACCAGGAACTTGTGCATTTGTCAAAACAGAAAGTGCATCATATTTCGTGAAGTGATTCGCAGAAAGACTGTACACTGTACTAATCTACACTGTACTAATCAACGTAACAGTACGAAAATACATTTGGTTACTACACTTGGCCTTGAAGCTTGTCTATGTGACGAAGCTTTCAAGGGACAAATGAAAACAAAAATGAGAAACCCTTGTGGCCGAAATTGAACAATTCAATAAGAAACATTAGCCTCAGACAGGATCTGGCTAATTTTATATTAAAAAAAAAACGTGTAATCAAGCAGTTTTACTGAACGCTATTTGATGTTACGAACAATCTGGCCTTCATGACATTTTAAGTATGTTTTTTTATTGATCTCTTGATAATTACCGGTATCTTTTGATGTGATGTCTATTTCACTGTAATGAAGCTTCTTCCAACGACGACGTATTTGCTCTTCTTCTGTCTGTATCAAAACAGAATCAATAATAATCAATAATAATCAATAAAATCAGCCAAAATCACTGAATCACAATATAACAAAAATAATCAAAATCAAAAATCATCGAGGTAAAATTCATGAAATCACAAAATCGCAAAAACCCTTGATATAGAATCACTAAAATCACTAAATATTTGATTCAGATGCGATTAAAAATAATAGCATGGATGAATGATAGATGAATATTATTTATAAGTTTTTGTGAATATACTTTTCAATAGGCGCAATTCTAATCAAAAGATCAAACAAATGAAAGTATCAAGAAGGTTCTTCAAATTTCAAAAATACTTACTTCAAATTCTGCCAATCTTTGTAAAACAAATTCTAATGTTGAATTGTCAGCCTGACATGGCTCACCAGTTTCCTCTCGCTCTATCCTAAATGAACAAATTGCCATTAAAAAGTGGCTAAATAAGTAAGCCAACGAGAAGAGCTCTCTATCATTTTTCATAAAACTCTGGTTTATATCAAACATCTGAAGCCTTGCCTGTATCACTCGACTACTAAAATTTGTGTAATTCAGTGTTTGTCTAGCCTGCTCCTCCCCCCTCCCCCGAGTCTGCACGCAGGCTAGTGTTTGTCCTGCAGCAACGAATTACAAGAAAAATGAAAACATGCTAACACATTTTTCTATAACGTTTATATAAGCCCTTTATGAATCATCGCCTCGAACGGATCACCTTCTTGCTTACCATGAGTCCCCCATCAGTTCATTCTCTTGATGCTTTTGAAACAAGTAAACTCATAAATCGTGAGTATAGATTAAAGTTACATCATGCAACTATCACAACTTCAAAAAAAATTGCTGTAAATAACTAAAACATTTGCTCAGGGCGATGATCAATTCAGGGTGCTTCTCTATAACATGTAGAAAGGTAAAACCTAAAAAACTCACTATGACACACTCTCCGTCTTTTTCCTACGAATCAACAATTGCCCTACCTGTTAAGTTCCTCAACAGTTTCTGTTAAAATGTCATCAAGAATTAGATCCGCCAGTAATTCACCCCTTGACATCACCTGTAAAAGACACACATTTTTTTTATTGTTTAGTTTTCTTGTTGCTTGTTTTTATTCAAAAATATTTAAAAGTTTTTGTTGAAAAAATTCAAATAAATTTTCATTAAGCAAAGTTTTCAGTAAATGTCTTGTTGATTTAAAAATCAGCCAAGTGGAACATTTGAGAACACTTAGCTCATAGCTATAACATATATACAAATACTATTTACGAAGAGCCCATAATTGTCTGACCTGTTTACATTAGTAAACAGTAATTTCGTGATTAAACAATGTTAATGCTTTTTCAAAAAGCTGCCTGCAAAGTAACTGGGTAAAGACCACACATCAAAACTGCGAAACACTGCTGATTTACAAAGGTTCAACCAACACCCTACGCCTTTAAATATTTCTTTAAAACAATGCTTTAAATTATGATCAGAACCAAAATCTCTTGCAGAAAGCGAATAAATTTCCCATTATGACTCTCCATAAATTTTTCTGTCTTTAAACAATTTTCTTCCAAAAACGATTCAAAATCTTCACAATTCAGCTTGCCAAGAACAGCACAATACGTGTAGCTTAAAATGTCACAGTTAAATGTCATACCGTATCAGCACATAATTCCCCAAGTTGTTTTCTCACAGAATGTTTGTAATGCTGTTCCCTTGATTTGTCTTGGAGGGAGATCACCTGTAAAAGCAAATGGAAATATCTTAAAAGAATTAAATTATTTATTTCAGAGAATCAATATTTTCTCCAAATAAACCTTCATTGCTTCTTTCTAAGCACAACAAAAATCTCAAGCGGATTGGTTAAGATCAAAGCAGAGAAAAAGCTCATTCCACTCAACGCTATTTAGTAATCCCACCGGAGGAAAACCAATGATAAAGCAAAACGGATACCATTCTGTAGAACTGATGCCATAAGGAAGCCCTTCTACCCAAGGACAATTAGGGAATGAAATTTATTACCTAGTGACTAGTGACTATAACTTGGAACAGTTTAAGACTCCAATTCTTGGATAGACTTGACATGACGCTGGAAAATAATAACTTTTTTTCAATCTTTAATGTGTACACTCATCTCCTCAGTGTTGATAATCAATAGCATAATCAGCATAATCACTATAGTCAGTGGCAGTATAATCAATGTGCTGATTGAGGCCATTCAACAGCGGTAGAAGTAGAAGCAACCAAAATAAATGAATAATGCACAAAATAAAGGTGAAATGAAATTGAATATAAGACTAGAAACCTCAGCTTTATCAAGTAAGGGTTGTAGCGTTGTTTTTATTTTTTCTTCTGCCTCTTGAATCAATCTTTGCGATTTAGAATATTCATTTCTGCAAGATGAATTAGCATACATTTTCAACTGATACTGGACATAGTCTCTGAGGCTGCAGGAGGGCAGCGAACACTTTGAGAAGAAAAAAATTATGTGTGTTTTAAATTATGACTTAATATGTTACAAAATGGGTATGACGTATATACAATCAGACAACAAATAAAAACAAATTTCTAATTTTTGCAAACAAAAACAAAACAAATAATAAAAACAAAAATCGTATTTAACGTGCCTAGCCCGCGAAAGTCTCAAGATGACTTGTTTCCAGCAGGGGACACGGGTTATACATAACC
>JAYJMH010053003.1:0-13298 GCA_036873815.1 Phacellophora camtschatica | reverse complement strand
TGTACCTCGAAACCGGTAGGGCCAAAAACATCAAATTATTTTGAAAGCGACGTCCGAGGGACAAAATTAGAATATGCAATACAAAAAAGGTGGGTGCAACCACCTTTAGGCGTCGAAAAATCGAAAATAAAGTAGGCTTGGTTGCTATACATCCAAGTAAAACTTTGTTTTCTGTGTTCTACAGCACATGCACCTTTTTTTCTTCACATCTTGATTTGAGCCAAATTTCATTATTTTGGCTAATTGATGAACATTAATTTATTTTTAGTTTGATTTGCTAGTTCTCGTCACACTATCAATCAATGATGAAAACAGAGAGTAACAATTGTCTGTCAAATAGAAATAAACACTTGAATTGACTGTAAGAGCAAACAGATGTGGAGGAGCTTTTAGCAGTCTCATTATAAAGTAAAATGCTGGAGAGTGGTGAGAATCGAGTAAATTGGTGTCTGTTTTTTATTACCTCTTCACTTCTGATGACCTCTTTAAACTCTCGCTTGATCCTTGCAACAGCAATGTTAGACATTCTTGCATCTATATGACTTGGTTTCGTTCTGGCTTGCTTCTTCGTTTAATTCAAAAAACTGCCTCCCCATCCATTAATTATTTGATATGGTCTTTGGTAATTTTCATTTTCAAATTCCCATCTCAATCAATGGAATCTCTTGTCCAGTACGAGGTTATGTATGACGTCATGTTTCTGATTGTCCTATTTTGATAAAATCATGTTTTTATCGGATTATATTTTGGCAGTTTAATTGTTCGTTATTGCCATTGATTTATACACAAACACTCAATACTAAAGTTATTGTTACTTCAACTAAAACGTTCTCTTTTTTGTTTAATTGTTGCCTTTTTCGCGAATTTGAAATCGCGACATCGTTTGTGTCATTAGCTAAAACTTTGAAGTTATTTCTTAGTTATTTATCTTAGATATGCTCTAAAAAACCACCCGGTATGGTACAAACATAAACATGTACGCGGTACGCTTATAAATGCACGGTGTAGTTAGTTTTATTTTCAGAATATTCGATATTGAATGAAGGTACTGAATTGTTGCGACGGTTATAGATATATGGATAAACATAAGTTTCTTTAGAACTGGCCCATGTCTCGGGGAGCGAACACTGTGGTAGCCTGGTGACGATGGTCACAGGGAAAGTATAAAGAATTTCCCGCACAAATTTTAGACCATCGTGGCCTCGTGGCAAATAGAAAAACAGAGATGGTTCGTTGGATAACTGTAGGGGTGTCGTATTTTGACAAAGAAGGCAAGCAGTTTGCAACTCTTTGAGAAATAGTTGAATACGATCCAAGTAAAGATGAAACAACGGACTCCATTAAATGGAGTTGCAATAAGGCGAAACTTGAAATAGGCCTGACTGATAATTTGTCATGTGGTGGAAAGAATTATCAAATTTATAGCAAATATTTTTTGCGCAAATTTATAACAAATTGTTTTTGAGCAAATATTTCTGAAGAACTCCCTGACAGGCTTCTAAAAATTTTAAAAACCCCTAATTTTTTCTGCATCCCCTCTATAGCCATACTTAATGACTGGTCCCTTAGTGCTGAAATATACTTTTAAGTTGCAATTATCGGGGGCGCCATAGAGCAACCCCCATAAAAGGGGCCTCAAACATATCTATTTCGTTACCGAAAGCGTCATTATTTTGTTACCGAAAGCATAGTTGAAAATTACATCAATTTTTGCTCAAGAAAAGTTTTATTTTCCTTCTTACCTCAAATATTTTTCAAAGTTTAAAATGTAAAGCTATTTTCTAGGGTGGTTCAAAATATTTTTGTCAAATATTACCGTGACGTTTTGACCCCTAAGGGCAGATTTGAGAAATACGTCATAATGACCCTTTCGGAACAAAATCGATATGCTTGCAGCCCGTTACCCTCTCGAAATTTGGCAAATTTCTTTATCTTGCTATTGTTTTGCCCTCTAAACCTTAATGTTTTGCCCCCTGCCTCCCCTACCCCTTCAGCTACCGGTATCACTGACAATTATTACCATTCATTGTTGAACATGTCGGAAAAAATGAATGAAACACTATTGCAAAAATGTGTAAGTATAAATTAATTGGAAATTTTTGTTTTGGTTTATGTTGATTTTATATATTTAATTTATTTTATAATCAGTTGATTTGGAGATATGTACTATGCTTAAACTTATCCTTTTTTCTAAAAATTGTACATTCTTTAATGAGGGTGGTAAAGGGTTTTCCGTGAAACGTGATTGGACCTTATTTTTATCCGTGAAACGTGAAAACGCAAGGCATAAAAGCATTCCGTGAAACATGAATGAACCGAATATTTTCCCGCGAAACAGTTATATTTTCTAAACTTAAAACGTAAAATTCATCATTTTTAATTCCGTGATTTGTGATCCTGACCCCCTCTTTACCACCCTCTGTGATTGATTGATCGTTTCGAGGCACAAACAGACGTCATGGAAGCACGAAATTTCACAGCTCTTGTATTTCTCACAATCTAGCCGGATATTTTCGGAATAATTTGAGTTCAGATAGGTTTTCATACTTCAACGATTTAATTTTTCTTCCAGTCATAGATTACCTCGAGAGTTGCTTCATTAAAAGGCTACTACTTATGTTTACTGTTTACTTCTTTCTCGACATTTTTAGGCTATTCATTTACTTATTGTTTCCTATTTCCGTAGAATTAAATTTCTCAAACAATTAATGGAAAACATTCCTTCAACGTGAAACGCTTAACGTTTGTAACTTAATTATACTTAATTATACCAGCCTAATAGGTCTAAAAATCTATTGAACCAGAAGACAAAGTTTTGCGATACATGAGCCTGCGCGCAAACCGGTACACCGGTACGCTGTCACAAATGTTGATCAGTACACTCGTCAAGGAGGCGGTACACCGGTGCATTGATCAGAGCTGTCACCTCCCTTTTCATCAAGACTTACATTTTATATTTACCATGTAGAGTTTTTTCACAAAGAAAAACAATTGTGACTTTCATGCTATACAGTATGTTTTTAGATTACTTATGATGAAGCAACACTTCCGCAAAGATTTAAAAAATTTTCCTCGAACTTCAGGCAAATTTACACCTTGTGTCGGTTAAGAATAATTTAAGAATATTCTTAGGCTCAAAAGCGAAATTTTTGAAGAATTTTGAGGCTTGGCAAAAATTAATGTATTCTTATATAAAAATTGTGTATATCATTGCTATCGAGATGATAAACAACTCTGCATTACGAGTGGCCAAACGGTATCCGGCCAAACGGTATCCCTAAGAGCCGCCGAGATGATTCTGAGGGCCCGGGGCAAGAGTAGAACAGAGGCACTAGCGAGGGGAGGGAGAAAAGTTTTAGTAGCCATGCCCTTTAATTTGACTCAAAACACGACAACGCCCTTTAAATGATTAATGAACATCTTCCGCATCGTGCCAATCTTCGCTAGAATCTTTATGAAAGAAAGGCCGGGACTCCTGCAGGAACCCAAATAAAAACAAAACTCTTTTCAGGGGTCCCAAGTAACAACAGGAATCCGTGCAAGAATCCCCACTCTATGCAGGGGCCCCAAATTGAAGCCAGACTGTATGGAAGGACCCAAATAAAATAAGCCGCCAGGCACTTGCATAAAAAATTGCCAAATATCAAGGCTATGAAATGTTAATGTATCTTTAAATGTGTTTTCGGTCTCAGTTTCTCAGGAGGAAACAAGCATAAAAAAGTATTTTTGAAACTTTGGAGGCCCATTTCATTGTGGTGCCCTGGAGCAGATTGCCCCCTGTCCCCTATCTGTATTACTGATATCCCTTGCCAGAATAATCGATCAAGCATGGTTTGAATTATTCAAAGTTGTTATGCTGACGAAAAAAGCATGGGAACGAATGCCTGGTTTTCATGTGATCACTCCTGTCGCTTCCATCACTGAAAAATTGTCCAGCGACTGGAGAAATGCGAGCGAATAAATGGAAAATATAATTTATTTTCATCAGCGATCGTTGATCGATTATTATGCTTTATAAACCCGGATGTTTGTTCTCTCATTTAATAATAGTGGCTGCAAGAGAAGTTTAAGGAGAAATTGTGGAATTTCCACGTTTTATGGATGAAGCGAGGAAGTATGAAAGCTCCAAGCATGTTCCTCTGTTTGTAAATCTCTCTTCTACACCTTTGTAATCTTTGCAAAATCACCACAATTAGAAAATTGTTGCAGGCTAAAAATTGAATGATCGAAGGATAAATTTTATGTTCATTTCGAGACATTTTACTTTTACAAAAATTTTTTCGCCAAAAGCCACTCCGTTGCTGAAAACTTGAAACAGCAACCAAATGTAATTTACTCAATCGCTCCAGGTGCTCCAGTCGTTAGTACATTTCCTGGCGATGGGAGCGACAGCAACAGCCAAATGGAACCCAGCCGGAAGTCTTTTCCTTGCGACTTCAGGCTGTATATTTTCATATTTTGCAGATTTCTCTACGATACGGAAAAAGTGAAAATATACTCTAACGAATCGCGTTTTTTTAAACAATCAATCACGTTTCATGAAATAAAATATCTTTAATTCACGGCTCACGGACCCCTTGAGTGGGCCAATCACGGATAACGAAAAAACCCTTTACCACCTTCTTCAAATGACCAAAGCAATGCTGTCCGTAAATAGTTCAGTTTTTTTATAAAATTTCCGTTCATCATTAACTGCCAACTCGCAACTTACTAACAATGATGCAAATTGCGAATTAAATTTTTGTACCTTACAACGGTCATTCCATAACATATTGTCAAAACTTTAAACAATGGAACATTTCAATATTAAAAACCAATAAAATTTACTCTTCTCGCTATTCCAAGGTAAGACAATCACAGCTTCAACTTTTCGTATAGAAATATTGCAACATGATGAGGTGAAATTAAAATGAACTCGTATTTTGATTACTCACTTATAAAATAACTACAACAAGAAACTTGCAATAGATTGTTTTCTTGTTTTCCGATTTTGGGACAGATGCCAAAAAGACATGAATTTTGTAAAATTTTCTCCCCAAATCACGAGGAACCAAAGGTTACATAAAACAATGCAAAAAGACCAGTTTTTGAAGAAAGGTCGATCTATTGTTCACAGTAGTAAATGACAGCTATTAGTACGTTCCCAAAAAATTACCTGACCCCTGCACGGCAACTTTTCCAACAAATAAAGCGTTCATTAAGTACTTGACGAACTAAAATATTTTGTTATTTTGATGAAAAAACGAAAGTTTAAATTAAAGAAAATTAGTTTTACTAAGTTACAAATTGCAAAAATAACCAATCAAATTCTTCATTTTTGTCTAATATACTGACTGCCGAACTGATATTTCCGGCAAAAATTCTTCGTTTTGAACAATCGCTTGATGTTCCAAGTGTATAGCACCTTCGTTTGTGCCATAAAACTGTTCTACTTCCTCTTCAGATATTTCTTCAGCCGGTGTTTTTCTTGGACTTCTTTGGCAAATATTTGGCTTGATTCCAAATCTCTCTAAAATTAAGTGAGATATTATTTTATCTCAAATGTACCCATCAAGGCCAATAATAATGCAATTGTTTTTGAAAAAATTAATCGAAATAGGTTAAATTGCTGTAGATCCCCGCTTTCAAGAAGCTGCAAATTAAGGAACTGAGGCTCAAAATTTTTAGGAGAATAATAGAAGAGCAATGGAATGATTTGATAAATAATGAGGCTAAAGCCAAATATACAGTTTCTTAATAGTATACATCTACTGTATATTTTTGATAGAAACAACAAACAAGTTTAAGCGTAAAATATTGCTATTCTATTTTGGTAACAAATCAATACTAATTTACATTTATTTCAAGCGTCTCTACTGAAATAAAAGAGATTTACCTATGAAACACTGAAGCTCCCAATTCCAATTTATACAAGAAAAGTTGTTGATTAGATCTAAACGAATAAAGTAAGAAAGCTCTGCTAAGACTTACCCGGGTCCTCGATTCTTTCATTTTGACGATTTTGTACATGTATCCTTACAATTTCTTGCGCCTAGATAAGTTGAAAATGGCTTTAATAACAATGAATGACAGTAAAGCCAAAATATAAGACTAATGATAGCTTTAGAATCAAGATCAAATAACAACGTGTTTCAAAGATAATAACGGAAAGTAGCTAATCAATCGCGATTTGACATTTGTGTTTTGACATTGGGCCTAAGTTGCTAAATTGATCTTAACGTAAACAAAGCTGATGGTGAGTTTATTATTGCTGTTAAGAGGTCATAACAGGTAGATATGGTACAAAAAATGTTCACTTCAAAACAATTCAATACATTCATATTTTGCCCTAACATTGATCTATTAGCGCTCTTGTGTAAAAATGCCAGCTCGATCCGACAGCGGCTGGCCAAAGCCCTCCCATCTCCACTTTTGTGATAACCACACATTCCACAGCATGCAACAACAAATTACATTTCAATATGGAAATTTTCATTATGTCAATTCTTTACAGGAAAATTCCCAATAATCTACCATATACTCATTTGCGCATGCGCACCGCGAGTCAAAGAGTAAAATAAACCTATCCATAAGCATATAACTATCATATTATACCTTTTGTCGGCATAAGATTCGATCTGGATCCGTATGAAGCTCAGAATTCGCAATGTTGTTTTTGATAGCCTGTGAAAAAAAAACAGAAAACAGTAGAAAAAGCCAATGCAACGGTAATGTGAAAATGAAATAAGAAAATATCTTCGTTTCATTAAGATACGTCTTCGTCTCATTCAAGTAGAAAGTATATTGCAAAAAAAAGATGCTAAAGAGAAACTTCAATTCTCTGTCCTTTCTGAGCATTCAGCTTAAGAAACGATAACCTACACTTAGAAGGAGGAGAGTTTTGAGCATGCGCCCCGTCTGCGCGCAGGCTAAAGAAAAAATATCCCACTTCATATCACGCTCAAAACGATGTCAGAAGGGCAAACTTAGAGTTTGGGATATTATTCAGTCATCTGTATATAATCACACATGGAAAGTTACTGTTAATGAATTAGAAGCCGATAAAAATGTCCCGGATATGTTGAATAAAATTAAGTTAATAAAACGAAATGGCCAAATTTTTGGGCACCTAAACATTAATTCAATAAGAAATAAATTTGAATCTCTAAAACTTTTGAAGTCATCAACAATTGGCAATCAACAATTAGTAATTGCAGAGAAAAATTAGATGCCTTTGACGATAATAATGGCTTTTGTTGCAAACTTTTTATCAGGCTGTCTTTGATACAATCAGCACGCACTTTTACAGCTATATAGAGAAATGCAAAAGGATTTTGGACAAAAAGGCTACGCTGGCGGAATTATAATGGATCATTCAAAAGTGTTTGACTGCATTGACCATTAACTCTTAATTGCAAAATTTGATGCATATGGTTTTAGTAGAAATGCGCTAAGGTTCATACATAGCTATCTCAGTAGAAAACAAAGGAAAAAAGTGAATGGAGCATTTAGTCAATGGCAAAATCTAAAAGTGGGTGTCCCTCAAGGCTCCGTCTTGGGCCACCCTTTTTTAACATTTATAATAATGCTATGTTTTATCTACTAAAGAATACAGATTTTTGTTTAGTTACGCCGATGATACGACCATCTATGTATGCGATAATCAGCTTGAAAATATTCAGAATCAGTTAGAACAGGATGCACTAAACGTCTCAAGTGGTTCCATGAAAGCTACATGAAGCAAAATGATGCCAAATGCCATTTGTTTCCATTTGGTGATAAAAGTAATGATGATTCTGTGACAGTGGATAATTCTTTGATTAAGGAGAGCATTGAAGAAAAGCACCTAGGTTTAACATTGGATAACAATCTCAGTTTTAAAACCCACATAGATTCTCTCTGTAAAAGGGCCAGTCAGAAACTTCGTGCACTGGCGCGAATATCAAAGTTAATGGATACAGACAAAATAGTACTGATGATGAACACGTTTATCATGTGACAGTTAAGATATTGTCCCATTATCTGGATGTTTCATGACAAACGTTACACGTAACATGTTATATGTCCAACACTGGAAATAAAATAGTCCTCATCCGCGAGCCTCCAAGTCATTTTAAAGGAACACCATTCATTTTTCCTGTCCACATTTTGACATTAAAAAAACAAATTTAAAGTTTTCCCTTCTGATGTTGCATCGTTTTATGCACAATTTTTTGAGATTTTTATTGTCATGCATTTTGAGTCACATCCCGGCAATTCGAGATTGTTTTCTTGGTTTTCCCTGAAAATGCTAAAGACGTTATATTTAAAGCAAACTTTAGCAATTTTTTTAACAAGACATACGTGCGCAGCAGTAGATCTGGCATGCAGTGGTAACTGTAATTGGTATGTTGTATCCATAAAATCCGGAAACAAATCTAAACCAGTTGACTTGATTCTGCAAAAAAATAAAATATCAACTAGAATAATGATGAATTAAAATAGCCCTAAAACAAGATTCAAGGTAAAGTAAATCAAATTTTTCTATCCATAATTAGAAGAGTTAGGAACTTTTATCCCAGTGGCGAATATAAGGTATTTTATTAAAATCACACAAACAAAAATCAATCAGAAAATTACGGACTCTGGGGGACTGCTTATAGACCATAAAAAAACTGGGGTTCGCAATCTAGATTAGTTTATAATGAATGCCACATTCTTCAAATTGAGGTTGGTAGCGACCACGTTTAGCAAATTTAAAGAGATGCCAATTTTATCTCGTCACGCATGCTCAGGTTCGAAGTCAGTTACAATTTGAAATTCCTCTTACGATTCACTTTGTCATTTTAAGCGCTCTGTTAGTTTAATTTCGCTCAAATAGGCGCTCAGTTAGTTTCAATCACCAATGCCAATAACACTGTTATCTACTACAACCATTATAAAAAGAAAAAGAACGAATACAAACAAAACATACGTGAAAGATGACAAAAGAAAAATTAATTAAGAAGAAGCAAAGAAACTAAAACTAAAATTTTGAAATTTGAGACTGCTATAACTTCTACATGGTCCGCCTTGAATTTCAAAATTTTATCGAAGAACTCTCTATCTCCTGTCATTTCTTTGTTTCACTAATGTAATAAAAGTAATATTGAAACAAAAAATCGGTCTCGACAGCCATTCTAGCAATCTTAAATTTTAAAATTTCGCTAAAGAACTTTATATCTTCTATTCTTTAGATGTTCTGACCTATTTAGAAGGTGAACCAGCGATATAGTTTTGAGGCTGGCGTAATCAATTTTTCGTCTATGGTACATCGAGATGACAAAGATAGGGATGTTCCTCAGAAAATTTTGAAAGGTAAGATCGCTAAAGCAAAGTGATAACGTCACAAAAGAGCTATTTTATTGATTTTCTAACTTTTCACGATATACACCAGTGCCGTCAGAAGCTGTTCCAGATTGGGTGGGGGCTTATTGTTCTCAGAGCAATAAAGAACAAAGATTTAATTAATCAATTGTTTCAAATAACGATTGTTCTTTAAATAGTTGGCGAGAAGGGGGGCTACAACCTTATATTTTTGGAGGAGGGCTACAGTTTTATAATTTGCTTTCAGATTATATGGTTCTAAGTTAGCAAATAAAAAAAGCAATTATTTTATAACGTCATACTGTCCCACTCGATAAAATAAGGAACAACAAACTAAGAGATGGATGATGCCTTCGTCAATAGAGTGAGTGGTCTTCGCATCTTGCACCAGGACCAGAACCATTAACTGCGAACTTTCTCAGCAAAAGGAGATGACATAAACTTTTTTCCAGGGGAATCGTGCTTGTTTTGCTTGTTTAAAACAGATCCAGTGTCCACAAAAAAATATAATTTACTTCTTTGCAAAGACCTGTATGCCACTTACGCCGCAACTATTACAAAAACCAATAAAATCAATTTTATATGAATTTAGGAAGTCGAGCCCTGGAGCCTTGAAAAAAATGTGACGGAGCACTGGAGCCCGGCAGTTTTTCCTTTTGGAGCCCGGAGCCCGTTAAAATATGGCCTGGAGACCGGAGCCCGAGAACCCTTTGGGACCCTCATATCGTGTTGTTTCATACTATATGGTGCAAAGTTAGAAAATCAAAAAATAACACTATTTTATGGCATTATCACTTTGGTACTCTATATTGACCTGCATAGGAAATGTTTTTGCTTAATATTTATCTGATATTCTGAAAGAATTATATTTCTCCTTACTGACGATTCGTCAATATTGAATAAATTCGTTGAACCAACAAGATTGCTGCTCCAGGCTTGCAGTGAATTGTCCCTTCGATTTCTTCTTTTGGAATATCAAATCCTTCTCGAGAGAAGAACTAAGAACAGTAAAATATACACAAAGTTAAAATAATTGAATGGTGTTTGAATGTGACCATTTAGCAAATAATAAAATGTTGGCATAATTAACAGCAAATATCAAGGGTCAATCCTCCATTAGGTTTGCAGGGATATATTCGATAAGAAAATGTATACGGCTATATGGCGTGTTTTAGCAAAAGTAATAGCGGCGAGCTCAAATGCAACTTCAGTAAACGTCTTTCAAACCTTTCGAAAAATGCTCAATTGTTCAATTTGTTTTAGCCAAGGCATAGTGGCCAGAGCGACATCTTGCTAAGCAGCAAATCGAGTAAAGGCAACAAAAAACAGTAGGGTATGTTTGTATTTTAAGTACAGTTATGTATATACATATATTATGTATGTATGTATGTATGGACTGGGTGTCATAAAATAACCGTCCATTGGTTTTGAAAATTTGAAACAAAAACTTGAGTACAAAGCTCAGTGTGATTACCTGCAATAGAAAACCTGATTAGTAACGAATAATTTGAGACCTCACTAGGGAAAATGTAAGTGTATGAGCGGAGATATTGTTTAAAAAACAGAAACAGAGCAGTTCGACGTTGAAGAGTTTACAGGCCTTACAAATTTTCAATTCTTGTGTAATCGGAAAAAAAGCCCCAACGGTATCGGTCTGGTCACTGCCTGCTCCAAAATCAGTAAAAGTGTCCTTGTCTTTAAGTTGTTCCTATCAAAGCTGTCATTGTTTCCTATCAAAACTTCAAATTTGGAACTGTGCAAAAGTCAAAGAATTTTTGACAGTTTTTGACTTCTTGCATTTCAAACAAACAAACAAAATCCAATATTTTCGTTGCTACATTTGCATTTAGGGCTGAAATTTTTCGTTAGTTATCAGGCTATATATGGCAAGTAATCACAACGAGTTTTCTGTTCTCACGTTTGCAATAAACTTTTGATTTGATATAGATTCTTGGGACACCCGTTATTGTAACGACGTTTCAATGTTGCACCTACAGCACGACGTTTGATTTTTAGATAAGATACATGTCAGTTATATTTCCATTCAAATTTTCGAATTCAAATGTTGCATTTCAAGTGTTTTTTATGTACTGCCTTGGTCGTTTCTGTTATGTAGGTCTTGGTTTTGTCGTGAATGCAAATCTAGTGTTTGAAGACAAATACCTCAATACCCAAGTTATCGACTTTGAAGAGTAAGGTGCCAGATGCTATTTTACCTAAATTCAATATTGGAACTTTTATAATATTAGATGTATTAAGGCAGCATATTCTTCATCAGACTCTATCAAAATGCATTAGTATCATTATTGACATAAAAAATGATCAACAATCGTCCAAAAAGTCGCCAAAAGGGGGATGGGGCAGCACTCAAAACATTAAAATTGTCGATATTAGTCGTCAAATCAAGACATGTTTTTTTAAAATACTACAGCAAGGCCATACTAAGCAACCACATTTCTTAGCTCAAACCCCGTTTCAGTTGAAAGTAAAAAGCTCACCCTTCGGATAATAGACCAGTTTCCCATCTTTGTTTCAATCGACGCGCCATTATCAAATGAATGCATTTGTATCTCTTGCGGATAATACCATGAAAATATTTCAGCTACCAAGTATCCATTTGAAAAATCTCTGCAGGATGTAAAGAATTAAAAAAATATATGAATTTTTGTTAATATGGCCTTGTTAATTTCCACTTTTTCAAAATCAAGAAGCGATATAGCAACTAATAATGTACGGAAACCCGGTGGAAATGTATATTTTGAACATGGCATAGTATTGATTATGCAGTCTAGCCATAATTTGAAATTAAAAAACTGTTATTATCCTAAAATAAGGGGTGCCTAAACAAAAGAAACAACACAATTTTTTATTAAAAGGATCTTATGCAAGATCCTGCCATATCCAGTGCTGAATCTTGTACAAGCTCCTATCCAAGATCCTGCACGACCCTATAGGTTTCAAAAGGATATTACAGGATCCTGTAGGATCCCATTTGAATTTTCATTGGGGCAAATCTTATTCGAAATGTGGCAAAAACATTTCCTGAAATATTTCAAGGCCATTAAAAGAGATAATTTTTGCTTAATCTTATGACTCGATAATCGTACCAATACATAAATTTGTTGTACCAATACATAAATCTGGCTCCTGCTCAAGTTTCGACAACTACAGGCCAATTTTGGTTCTTCCTGCTGTATCAAAAATTATTGAAAAGGCTGTGCATCGGCAAGTCATGGAATTTCTCGAGCAAAATAAGTAGCCGTTTGCCTCTCAATTTGGATTTAGGCCTAAGCTCTCAAAGGAGTTGGCAGCAACCCTTTTATTGGACGAAGGAAAATTGGTCGGTGCAGCGTTTATGGACTTTTAAGTAAAGCATTCGATACGATAAGTCACTCAAATTTGTTAGAGAAACTGCCCCAATATGGAATTCGTGAAGAAGAGCTTAATTGGTTTACAGATTACCTTTTCAACCGGTCAGTAGTGGTGAATTATGACAACTGTCTATCCAACGTGTATGATGTCCTAACAGGAGAACCCCAAGGCTCTATCTTGGGTCCCATGTTATTCATAATATTTCTTAACGATATCACAGATGTAATCAGCAGTGCAAAAATCATTTAGTATGCTGACGACACTGGGATTTATGTCGCTGATAAAGATATCAAGGTAATTAAGTTGAAGCTTTCCGAAGATATGAACGCCATAGCAGACTGGCTAGACAAAAATGCTCTAATAATCAATCTTAAAAAAGGAAAAACTGAATCCCTTCTTTTTGGAACATCGCAGAGGATAGCCAAACAAAGTGAGACATTCAACGTCATGTATTGAGGCTGTATTTGCCGAGGCTCAATGGACACGTGACGCATTTTACACTGTTCTTGATACAGTTCAAGCATCTATGAAGAATCGCTTTAAGAAGCATCGACCATTGCTCAAATCGTTTACATTGCTTGCACCAAGCCGTTTTTCAGAGT
>JAYJMH010052992.1:0-13301 GCA_036873815.1 Phacellophora camtschatica | reverse complement strand
AATATGCGATACGAAAAAGGTGGGTGCGACCACCTTTAGGCATTGAAAAATCGAAAATAAAGTAGGCTTGGTTGCTACACATTCAATTCAATTCAATTCAACTTTTTTCATAAAAATACCGTCTAAAATACATTCAAGTAAAACTTTGTTTTCTGTGTTCTACATTTTTGAAAGTCCAACCACCTGTGGGAATAGGGAGTTTATATTTTGAAAGGATTGATTGAGAAACGATTCAACTTCCCTCTTGTGAATTATTGCACGGAATCTTTCCATTAAATTGAAACTTTATTTTGAGACACCCGGTAGATTAGCTTAGCCTAAACTGAAAAATCAAGTTTCTTATATGCAAGCGTTTACTGTATTAGTTCAGGATATCGGCAATTAACTTTTATTTTTGTTAAGTTGACTTATTTTTAAGAAACTGATTGAATATAGCTGGCGTAGTTTTTTCGTGATCCACCCGGTACAATTTTAATTCGTGCAGTTAAATAGAAATGATTGTTCTCAAATATTATTGATTTACGTTTGCAAATGATTTAATAACGACCCCTTGTAGACTAGAATTAGCTGAAGGGCAACGAAACCCTCCATAAATGAATAAAAATAGTACACAAAAATATTGCAAACATCAACTAAGATTTATGTTTTTCCAAGCTCTATTGAATTCATTTCGTAAAACGCTATGGTTTAGGAGACCCAAAAACGCAGTTTAGACCCAAATCTAGACCTCTTGTTTGGGGTTGAAGGAAAATTCAGAATTAAATTTGAAATTTCAGAATTAATATCTCGACTCTCGATGCATAAATATTACCAAACTAGGTATATATATATATATATATGATCAAAGGTTAATAACTGTAAATTTTTATAGAATCAAAACATGAAATTATTAAGATAAAAAAAAACAATTTGATTTCAAATTGTTAGCTAAAATAAACGTGCTAAACTGTTTCTATTTTAAGAAACCAAGAAAGAAATATTATCCACATCCTGTTACCTAGGTTGAGGCTGCACGCAGGCTATCCAGCCCTCTTTTGAAAGTAGCTACCTGGTTGAAAAAGTTCCTCTTATTAGGCTAGTAATGTGGCATTTTCATTTCATCGTAAACTAAGCCTTCAGCATTACAATAACTGATTGTGAATAATTTTCTTTATAAAACTTAATACCTGTGCCTGGACATCTCCTTTGTCAGCCAAAAATTGATAATATTGAAGTAGATCATCATCGAGTGTTCCACCAGAACTTCCCTTCAATATAAAATTGAAACAAAAATCCCAATCGGATTGTACATAAAAAAGTGCAATCCGACGTTACTCCAATCAGACGTTAGTCCAACCCGACGTTACTCCAATCCGACGCCTTATTATGCAATCAAAGTAAATTTGTGCGTTTGATTGTCCAATCTGTGAAATCATACGTGCAATAAAACCTATTTTTATTATCCTCATTGTGCAATCAGACAGTCAATGCGTTTAATCGCACTATTAGGACAATCATATGCATTTGATTTCAGTTCTGTTTTACCTGTGAGTTAATCTACAATTCTACAATTTTAGAAAGAAGAAATACCCTTCCTGTTCTTTCCTGAAAATTTTTCACGGCACTATGGTAATTAATTTCATAAAATAAGACCACGAAATGAAAATAATGGCTGTTTTGGGGGTTGATTTTGATTTTGAAAACTGGTATCACATAGTTACAAAATGTAGGAGTGTTCTTTAGATCTCCCAAGCCTCCTATGTAAATGTATTCTATAAACAAATTGATATTTGACATATGATAAAAATGAGGTATATATCAAATGATGTAAAAGAAATCAGAAATTGCCGCAGGTCAACGAATCTTCCAAATGCTCAACATAGAGGCATTTTTGGCGCTGGCGTTTTATTTCGTTTTTTTTTCGTTTTTTTTTTTGACGTTTTTTTGGACAACACAAAACTGAGACTTGGGTAAGTCAATGTAAACCCTGAAAACGGTAGGCTTCTGAAAAAACCAACAAAAATATTTAAAATCAAAACGTTTCTCTTGAAACTATCGTTCCAAGACCCCAAAAGTTGGTGTGATTCCTTGCGACAGTGGCGCGTTTCTTGGCAACTTTGAATTCTCGGAAGCCTTGTGCTTTCAGGGGCACAGGGTTTTGGAGAGCTTCCAAACCTACTGTTTTCAGAAGGTTGACTTTAAATAACACAAATTCTGAAAAATGAAGGCAAACGACAAAATAATTGGCTTTAAAGAGCACATCTTATTAAGAATTCAAATTCGAGCCTTAGTACCCACATTCTTAAATTTTTCGTTGAAATTTAGTAGTAATACTTTTTTAAGCTGGACGCTAGTAAATTCTTGAGGAAAAGGAATTTGCTTTTGCTCGTAAACAATTATGTAGAATAACAAGTAATATTGGCCTGATAGCGGGTCAACAGACCTCTGACACCAGGTTTCCGTCTGTTTCTGTTGTTGAATAACACAAAATATAATATTCTCAATTTTGTTTTTCAATTCTAGTGGCTAGCTTTTTACACAGTTATTTCTTATGAAGAAAATGCGTGTAGTCGTAACCCTTTCACGCCTGCGTTTAGTTAAAATAAACAGTTAGCTCTTATCCTTCTAATTTTTTGTTTAGTCTTTCATCAAAATCTCCGAAACAAATAAAAATCCCGCAAGCATTTACCCCCTGAAAACATGACGTTTTATGTCATTCACCAATACTGGGCTACATAGCATTTCGAGAGGAGAAACAAATTACCTGCTCAAGTTCATCATACAAACGAATCCGATGAACAGCTGGACTCCCAATAGGCTGGACTTCTTGCGCAACTAATAATATCAAAAACAAAATGAATGAATTAACCTCACTACTTGAGCAAGAAAGTAATTAATCTCACTACTTGATTGTAATGGCATGGTTTCTCCGTTCAAGAATTTGAAGTTTCTTATACTAAAGGCATGCGCACTTTACTTAGATCCATGGGGGGCTGGAGCGTTTATATGGAGGAATTATTTCATCTCGACAAGCGAGATCTCATGACACAACAGGCGAGATCATCCTTACCGAGCTGGCTCGCTTCTCCACATGAACGGAAACCCCTTTCCTTAGTGATTCCCTATAGCGAAATCTCCCTTAACGAGTCAGCAGGCTCATACAAACAGTTTAGCGGGCCGTTATATTTCAAAATGCTGTTTTCCAGGCCATTTTCACAAACTTAATAGATAGATAGATACAAAAAATAGAAAGTATGAAAATGTAGCACAGTAACAACATGCAGAGAAGAACCAACAATATAAAATTAGAACTGACAAGCTTCCTAAGTTTAAAGCATGCATCAAGAGTATATTTCAGTTTAATAGCTCAACTACATTTTTTTATCTAAGTAATCTGGCTAAGGCTCCACTAGTAAAAGTTTCTTGATTTTTGACCATTTTTGATCAAATTTCACAAGTAAAAGTTTCTTAATTCTATATGAAAAAATTCCGCTTTTAGTACTATGTATGCGAAAAAATTCCGTTTTTCACCACAATCTTCACCGAATTAATCATCTGACATATCCATCATTCCATTGTTATCATTACGCATTATGCAATCTTCGCTAAAAAATTCAAAAGTTTCTGAGCGATTACTAGTAAAAGTTTCTTAAATGTTCGTGGCTTTCACCGGTGAGTCTCTTATAAAGTTGCTTCTTATAAAAAACGTGTATATATATTTGTTTATTATTTTAACAATATCTTCAGTACTCAAATAATAAATGTTTCGTTCAGAATAGAATGAATGCAGCTAATCATTTGAGCAGGTTCTTACAAGTAGAAGGTTCTTATTTGCGGATTTTACCGTGCCATTAAAGTATTGAGAAACAGTTAGCTATCATTGATTTTTGTTGTAAAATTAAATTTATTTACCATCGTTTGAAACTTTTTTATAATATGTAAGAGCAGTTTCGCAGTTTTGGATGACACCAACACCTCCCCAGTATCTATAACCCTGCAAACAGTGATTAAAAAAGAAATAATTTAAATATAAAGACATAGAAAAATAACTACAGTAAAATGCTCCAAAATAGTATTAAAGTTTAAAAACAAAGTCTTTACCATTTTGCCTTTACAATTATAACCAGAAAGCAGTGGCGGACTGGTTTAGAATTTTGTAACCGGCATACATGTAGGAATGGATGGTTTTCCTAACAATGACTGTCTTTTCTTTTCAGTTAGAAAAGAAAAGAGGGCCTTTTCAGTAAAATTGGGCCCTTGTAGCCGAATCTAGAAGGGTTCCATCACCGGTCACGAGCAGATAGGCCAGCCCACAACTGCCAGAAAGACTAAAATGCGAGCCTTAAGGGCCTGATTACATAGGCGGGTTCATCCGCTTGTAGTTCGGCTCTGGCTCGCCTGAAAATCGTGGTTACATGGGCGGGTCCATCCACTTGTAACTCGGCTCTGGCTCGCCTGAAATTCGTGATTACATGGGCGGGTCCATCCGCTTGTAGCTCGGCTCTGGCTCGCCTGAAAATTGTGATTACATGGGTGGGTTCATCCGCTTGCAGCTCGGCTCTGGCTCGCCTGAAAATCGTGATTACATGGGCGAGTTGACCTGTTTACAGCACAGCTCGCCTATGACCCGAAGCCAACCCGCCTTAAACTGCAAAACAAGACACCGCATGCGCATAAACCGGGTCAACTCGGTGTTGGCTTAGTTGACGCAATTACATGGAAGCGAGCCAACCCGTTTAGCCGGGTAACCCGCCATATAATCCTTCCATATAATCGTAAAATGGTTTCATAAAAGATTTGACCGAAGAGCCGAGCCAGCTCAACGAGCCAGACACGGGCCAACTTTCTCATGTAATCAGGCCCTTACTAATCACACTAGTTGTTAACTATCACATAATTCATCATGATTCATACGGTTGACCTTTGGGTTTGCCTTAGTAAGTATGTTAATTAAAAATTTTGAGAATCTTTAAAATTTTAATTTATGGCCCAGATTAAATAAAAACTCTTCTCCTAAGTGGTGTAGGTTACCTATTTTTCATTATTATCATTCTTTTAGGTTTTGCATTCTGCAAATAAAATTGAACTGTATTGAAATTGAATATGTCCGGATTTACTTTCAATAAAAAAAACTGTTGTTCAGTTTGAATTTCATTTTGAGTAGAACATCTTTTTCTATTTAGATGGTATTCAGGGTAGCACATACAAACTACAGGGGGGTACTCACTACATCTGCATACGGGGTGTGCGCATAGAGGGAAAATTCAAACCCAAAAATATTGGTAAATTGAACATTTTGCACCCAGAAACATTGGTATACTTCATTTCTTACCCAGAAATATGGATGGTAAATGTTTTTAGAAATATGGGTTACCATAAGCAATTGCCAATTTTAACAATGTTCTGTATAAATTTGGCCAAAGGATCTGCCAAAAAATGATTCTAACTGAAGTATCAAACCCAAAAATATGGTAAATTATTGATGAAAATTTCAGACCCAAAAATATGGCATGCACACCTCCGTATACAAATTTAGTGAGTACACTCACCCCCTCCCCATCTTGGATACAAACAAACTTAATTGAAAAGAACAACAGATGTTAAAATATCTAAAATCATAAATTAGTTCCATCAAAATTTACCTTATAAAAATATGGCGTTTTAAACGTTTAAAACGATTTTATTTTGCAACGCTGCTTGAGCTTGGGATTGGGAGTAAAACTAAAGAATACAAAATTAAAAATAAATACATTGTTTCGATCAATATTTGAGAATTTTTTGTGACAATCTTCAGCTGTTTTGATTACATGTTGAAAATAGCCAATCAAGTCGTATGGTCACATCTCACGTAATAAAAATTTTGTAATGTGATTGGTTGACCTCAAAATGTAAACAAACTCCTTGGCAGATCAAATTTAAAATTGTCTTGATGTTGTTTTGATCAGATTTATTTGATTTATTTGATTTATTATTCTTTAAGAAACACAGTCACTACAATTCAATCAGTATGTTTTTCGAGAAACATTAATCATGTTCTAAAATCTATGATTATACTGCAAACTGCAACAAAGTTCGTTGAAAATACGAGTAAGCAATTAAATAACTTACGAGCATCATTGTTGCAAGAGTGTCTCCGCCAAGTGTACCAAATGTCGCATAAACTAAAGCCTGTGGTATAAGTTCCAAATAAAAGTTATATGCAGGTAATTTAAATAACGTTTTACGTTGCTGAACAACAGACCATATGACCCGATTAGCCTTTCCGTAATGAGAGGGCTATAAGGGCAGTCTGGAGTATCCCCAAGCGTACTCTGGAGAATCCTTGAATCAAAGTACCCTTACGTAAAAACCCTGAAGTGCAAAGGGGTCAATATTCTTCTCAGATTTTGAATTCCCCCATGTCTTTGTAATTCCCCCCCCCCCACATTTAAAGAGCAACATGCATAAAACTCTAATCCAAATCTTTTTCCCCATGTCATTTCCTATCGAACTGTGAAGAATATTTACCCCTGGAAGTACCCTATAAGGGTACAAATAGGCACCCGGAGTGCCTCTAAAGACACTCTGAAGTACAATTTTCAGTGAGTGTAAGAAATTTAATATTTTCCATGAAAATCCCAATACGCCCATATAATATTCATCATAAGATTTTCATGAATTTGAGAAAAGATTATTGGATTTATTCCCACTTGATGGTGGAAAGAAGATGGTACAAATTGATTGATAAACATTTTTAACCAGATAATATGGGGGCCCATTACAGGGTTGTACATCAGTTGAAATCCGCTAAAAAATTCGAAGCTCAGCCGACGGCTGGACAATTTTTTGAGCCTCTGCCGCAATCCGCCAAACCTATCATAGGCCAACATTATGTCCGAACTGTACACATTCATTTTGAAATTCACTCAAAATAAATAAACAATGAATCATATTATTGTCGTATAGGTACTCTGATTTTTTAGAAAAGGAAAAGCATTACATTACCTTTGCTTGGCTAGAGTTAACTCCTGTTCCTGTACCATACAAAAACGATAACCCCTAAAACAAATTTGTTAAAATTTAACCCAAATTATTTACCATTAAACAATTCAAATTCACAACGATAGTGGATTCTGAAATTCAGAAGGAACAAATCGTGAATTCCGAAATTTAAGAAAGCATAAAAGAAAAATCCAACATTTCACCCAGCACCCGTTTTTGACCTCATGTAAATTTCATCCAGCATCTCTAGACGTGATGTTGGATGGCAATGACGTAACTTTTCGGTAAAACGATCCAATATTTCATCCAATGTTTGGAAATAATTGAAATGCTGTCTGAAATTCAGAGTCAATAAAGCCATGCGGTAGCACGGTCGTTGACAGCAGCGTCTTTTTTTGGTGTAATTTTCGTGAAATTGGGTGCTATGTGTATTAGTTAAAGAGTATACGCGAAAAAAATATTCTTTAAACATTTCTATCAAGGATAAAATCTAACGGGGATATGTGCGGGGATAAAGTGAAATTTTAAAAATGAAAAAGACGCTGCGGAGGAGCATGGGAGGAAGGTTTGCACTGAAGCATGTTTTTTGGCTGGAGGAAGGTTGAAAATTTTTCTGGACTCTACTGAAACGTTGGCTTGTTTTCTATATCGAGTAAATTTAACTCAACGTTGATGAACATGATGATCAGGGTACAAAGATGGTGGTCAAAACGATCAACAAATTTTCACTCAATACAGGCGTTCAGAGAACAATGGGTAAAAAGCACCTTTAGCCATCATGGGGATGTTACTTTAAACGGAGAAACGCGAGCTAAAATCTTAAATCTTCTTTGTGTTAACAACAACGTATAAACTACCTGTTGGCCAGCGGCAGATCCAGTCTCTGCTAGCTTATGAAATATTTCAGCTGCTTTTGTGAAGTTTCTTGGCAAATGATCTCCTAACTAAAAAAAAACATTGGTTCACTAAGTGATAATAGAAAAAAATGAAAAAAGCAAAGTTATTAGATCGTTTTAAAGTTTGAATAGGCCTATCAAATTTGAATGGTCAACATTAAAAATAGATCATTTAGAACTACTTACTAAATATTGCATTGCTCCTTTTTGCATTGCTTCGGTATCATTTAAATCTGCAGCAGCTGCTATTAATTTGTATGCCCTGAAAATACCAATCCGAGAATGATATGACAATGTCACATTTTGATATGTAAAAAGCCTGACGAGATTTCAATAAAATAAAAATATGATTTGGTAATGGATTGAAATTAATTAGTATTATTTTTAATGAGTATCATTAATGTGTATTAATGAGTATTATTTAAGTTCCCAAGATCCGCCGATCCACCATTGATTAACTGTGTTTGGAAAATAGTCTTTTCACTTCACTGAACATTGGCAACATAAAAAAGCTGCGTGGGCGCAAGATGCTTTTTGGTCAGCGGTAATTTTTACTTTGCAAAGCGCGGGAAATCAAAAAATATTGCTGTCAAAAGTTTGAAAGAAAAGGTTGTTTCCTCTTCATCATGCATTCCTCTCTCTCGCTCATTTCATTGCCAACAAGCTTCTCTTTTCGCTGACATTTTAAGTAAGTTAGTTTACATTTACCATATTCTTTATTATTAAAAAAAACTGCACAAAATTATTATTCTTCTATAAAACAATTTTTAACAGCAATTTTAATTTTTAGGCCAGCCCATCGGCCATCAGCCACCCGAGAAGAAACTGAAATGCAGCGTCAACTGTGTAAAGTAGATTTTCACATGAAAAGCAAGTGAGGTTATAATTTTATTTTAAATATATGAAGAAAATATATAGTAGGCCTTAACTTACTATGTAAGCCTACTTAAACTTATGATGGCAGTGTTAGTCTATCTACTGCTTACTTACAAAATTAATAAATAATTACCCTACGAAATTATTAAATCCTAACTTTCGAATTTAAACAAAATTTGGAAAAGTATTTTGAAAAGAATTTTTGAAAATATTTTATACTGCATTATCTATATGATGAATACATACATGGTGAAGTACATATGATGATGAATACATGGAACATATATGGAAATGCCCTAGATTATCAGAAAACATAACAGAAACGAATAATCTGCTGAAAAGCAGCCCCAAAGAACTTAACTCATATTAACAAAAAGTTAACCTGTGTTACTGCATTTTAGGCAGAGTAACTGTTCCGAAATGGAGACATGGTATTTTTTTACTGAAAGCATCTTTGACCAGATTGAAAACTTTGCACTCTATTGGGAAGGCACAACAACACATCAAAGTATGTTTTTGCTCTGTGACATGTGCAAAACAAATATTACAACTTGACTGTTGGCAAATCAGTCAGCCTGTAGGAAAGTAAAATTTTTGTGTACCAGACATGTGTGCCAATGAAGGAAACCATACATAGAAATTAAGTGCTTGGTGGACATGTCAGGAGCATGCACCTTTCTTTACAGAAGGGCTGAGCCTTTTTGGAGATTGATATTGTAGATTGTAGATGGGTCAGTCCATAAAAAATTGATTATAGAAACGGTATAGTGAGATGGGCGCAATGTGAAGTGTCCTATTAATCCTCTGTTGGGTTGGTGGGATGTTGGGATGTTCCTGGTGAACTTTTCAGCATGCAAAATCTTTGAAATGCACCCTAGCAGATAGGATAGGGTGATCCAGCTACACAAGATTATTCACATTTTGAAATTAGCCAATCACAATGCAGAATGGTTTGTATGATTATAATCATTGTATGTTTCTTATGCCGAAATATTACACATGTTTTTCTCTAAGCTCTAAAAATTGTTACATTCTGAAAATGTAATGATAAAAATGAAAATTACTTTTTTGGCTCCTTTACAATGTATTCTTTTGCTTGCTCATATAAATCTGTGTGTTTTTGGCCTGTAATTAAAAAGTCTTTAATTAAAATTTTCTTTTTTAAATTTGCAACTCTAGAAATACAGTAAATTAAATAAATGATCCAGGAAAATAATCAAATAAACATGCCACAATTTCCACAAACATGTATACACACATATTTATATTTATATCCTTCATTGTATCTTGAAATCAGAAAAAAACTGTTAAGCGTAAAAAGACACCACAATAATGATCACATTAAAACATTTTTTTAATGATGAACAAACTGTAGAATATTTAATAATTTCTTTGAATTACTGTTTAAGCTTTGAACTTTGACTTCATGAGAGGAGCAACTTTGACTTCATGTTTATGGCTTAGTGTGAATGCAGGCATTTTGTGGAAGGCTATACTATTTTCTTCTACTACTATCTCACTTAGTTTTTGATGCATGTAGTTTTAGGGCCACTATTGCATACAATTTTCTTACAGTCTAGCACACTTTCGTGTCATGGGATATATATTGAAATGAAGAAAGCCATCACAAAGAACTTAAGTAACACATACCATTTTTAGCCTTTCCACCAGTTTCTTTCTCCTTGATTATATTTTCCTTGCTATCTCCATCATTGTTATTTTCTGCATTTTGTGGCTGAGAAGCAGTGTGTTGTTGACCACCATTTTGTTTATCTGTATCCAACTGTTCTGTGCCAAGTTTTTCAGTTTTAAGAGACTCTGGTGTTATCTCTGGTGTGTGAACTGAGTCTGAATCTTGTGGTTGAGAATCAGTCTGGTGTTGACCATCTTTGTGTTCATCTGTATCCAATTGTTCTTTTTCTGCTGTTTCAGTTACCAATGACTCTGGTATTTTGTTATCATTAACAGTTCTATGTTTAGTTGCTTCCTCAATCTTCCCAGCATCATTTTCTCCTTCAATGTCTAAGCTCGACTGCATATTTTCATGTCCTCCTTCGAAGCCATTTTCTCCTTTAATTTCTGGACTTGACTGAATATTTTCATCTTCTCCTTCAGAATTATTTTCCCCCTCAATGTCTGGACTTGACTGAATGTTTCCCTGTTCAGTTGTCTGTGTGGAAACTGAATATGGCTCGTCATTCTCAGATTCAGTTTTATCTGTCCCTTTCTTAATTATGGAGTCTGTTTCTTTTGATTCTGATTTTGATTGATGTGTCAGTTTATTTTCTTCGTCTTCAATGTCATCGCTATTTTGACTTTGTTGCTTGTCATTTTCTGTCTCTGTACTTAAATGCGGATCCTGCAACAAAAATGGTGTAACTAAGAAAATTGTTTTTAAAGTTTTCCTGATTTGCTGTTGTATGAGTTTCCTGTGTGTAATTTTCTCAAATTGTTCATGGAAATTAAAATAGAAAAAAGTAGGAAAAGAATGAGTATTTCAGAATTTATTTTTTTGCAACTTTCTATAAAATTTATCTCTTATAAATTAAATGTAGAAATAATAACAAATGTCAAGATATACATACATCAGAAACCTCTTCATCAAGTGAATCCATTTCATAATTTTCCAAAGCTTCTTTCAATTTCAGGTCACCATAACCCTCATCATGTTGTGCAATAGGCTCAACATGGTCTTTTTCATTTGTTTCCTCAATTGTGCTGCTTACCTTTTCAAATGATTGTGTTTCCTTGACTATATTGTCATCAGCATCATTTTCTATATCATGCTTCTTTTCCTTGACAACACTACCTATCTCTAAGTTAATTTCTCCAGTCTCTGCATTGCCTTGATTAATGTCATGATTATTATGTTCTGTATTTTTATCACTTTTATCATTATCACTGTACTTTACTTCTTCTGCAATGGTTTTTTTCTTATCTTTAGATTCCACTTCTGAAACATAACAAATTGTTATCATTTATACTGTAGTATTTTAAAAATTTTGAGATTTTAAGAATTTGTGGGGAAGAAGGAAGTGTGCTGCTGAGATTTCATAAACACTTTTCATGGACGTACAAAACCTACACATCTATATAAGCAGCAAATCTCCATACCCTCAACATGTTATGTTGAGCAATACCAAAAATATAAAAACAACAAAATAGTTGTGCAAAGTGTTATCTTGCATAGCTGGTTAGAATCAAATTTGTTTATTTTTATCTTTACCTCCTTGGCAAAACCATTATTTTTGGAAATTTAAATGAAAATGGAGCCCTGGTAGGAAGTAGGAGCTCTCTGTATCTATCAAGCAGATTCAGCAAGCAAATTTTAAAAATGCATGAGGTGACAGTATTTTCTTGTAGAATAGCCTCCAGTTTTGTGGTTACAACAAAACACACTCTCTGCTGGGCTCTCTCTGTCATATAAAACCAGGACACTCACCATCATTGGCTTCCAATGGCGAGATTGTGATGCAAACAATAATCAATACAAGAAATGTTGCAATCGATTTATTAATAACATATTTAGCTTTGTTTGAATCACGACTTCTTGTTGATGTATATTTCATTTCTTTGTTTCTTTTGGTGTGTGACTGAACTTGACGAGTAAGCCTCATGCATTCATAATAGTCCGCATCAGTCGACTTGTTGCAACTGCAATTATTTTCATCAAAAGAGGTGGGCCTAAATAAATTATTATTGCTTAAAAAGGAAATTAATTTCATGCTTGTGAAATTTAATAATAATATTTGAATGATTTAAAATTCTGCGAAGGACTTCTCTCCTTTTCACACAATCGAATTTAACTTTAACAATAAATATCTTCACGAGCACAACATTTTCATTCACAGCAATTTCTTTATTGTTTATTTTCCTGTCGCCATTTTGTAAAGTGAAGAGTGAAGTAAGAAATTGACACGTAGAGCATGCGCAGAGATGCCAAAGAGTCGCAAACAAAAGATTCACATCAGATACAAAAGGTAAAACAAAAGATACCAATATCACAATGGAGAAAAATACAACAATGGAGAAAAATTACAACAGTGGAGAAAAAATTACAACAATGGAGAAAAAATTACAACATTAAAGATAAAATTACAAAGAAAAAAAGCAACAACAGTACTGCAAAGAAATACAAATGAGAAGTAAGCTAGGTTCTTCATAGCTCTTATCCTACAAGTTCCTACAAGTTTCATTCGGAATTTGCTTGTAACTTGTAAACCATTTTATAAAATAACGGTAACGTAGGTCAGGTCTTGATAGGCCGATACCCCTTTGATATCAGGTTTCAGCCTTTTTCTGTTGTTGGAAAAAACAAAATACCATTTTAATAAAAAACATTTAGTGAAAAGTGGAGTTTCTTACAGGGGCGTAGGAACGTTTTCAAAAGGGGGCACCTTTTAGGGGGCACAAAGAAAAAGGGGCAGTTTTTCGTTTTTTAGGGGGCATTTGGCCTAGTGGTTAAGGCGCCGGACTCATGATCGCAAGTTCTTGGGTTCGAATCCCACCAAGGTCATACTTGCTGCGAAAGTGTGAGGAGAGCTGCTAACTCTCTGTAATTCCAGGCAA
>JAYJMH010052981.1:0-13302 GCA_036873815.1 Phacellophora camtschatica | reverse complement strand
TCAAAAACATTGATATCATTGAGATCAAACATTGACTTCATGCTTTGAAAGAAAATGAAAAGCCTTTATTCAAACTGTGAAAAATGACGCGTGAAACTGAAAACGCATGTAAACTGAAAGAGTCTTTGATTTGCAAGAGTCTTTGACATGGTTGCGGGAATCTCTCTTTGTCCATGTGCTCTCAAGCTTTTGAAATGTGACCAACGTTTTTCAGTGTTTTCGAGATTTTGTATGATCGACAATTTTTTGCAAATCGCTTATAACGGAAGAACAAGCGTCGAAAAAAATCGCCAAAAATTGTTTTTAACTAGTTTAGTCTTTTTTATGTAAATACCAACTTTAATCACTGTAATCCGTGCAGTACACAATTTTTGGTAGCTCGTTAAAGATGTTCCGCTTTTTTTGGCACACCCAGTAGACCCTGGAAAGTGTCGATTTCTGCCGTAGCTAGACTTCCCCAGACCACGTTAGCATATCGGAGATGGCTTTCCACAATGAACCATAACTCAACTCGTAACATAATTATAACATAACTCAACTAAACTTTTTTATAGACTTAAGGAAAACTTTACAAATAACTGTAGGAAAGAGTTACATCCTGTAAATCTTCTGCCAGAAACAAATTTATGGAAAAAGAAGACCAAAGTGTCAAAAAGTAAAAGAAGGCCAAAGAGCCACATCCCTGCAAATGGGGATAGTTTTTTGGTCACCCCGTATATAAACCCTTTTGGAGTAAGACTCGATTCATACACATGTTGTAATTATGGAAATTAAATCATATCAATTAAATTCATAAAAAACTATGTTAAAACTATCGTTTGAAGCCATGTTCAACTCAAGTTTGAGTTTGAGTTCAACTCAAGTTTATGTTGCTTTGTTTTCATTTCATTAATTTCATCATCAAGTTAGCCAAATTAATCAAATTCAAGTAACATTTAATGTTTGAATCCATTTTTTGTAATGCCTGTGATACAAAAAATGTCAACTGAATTTTACTTGGCACAAGTGCAATCTAAGAGGTAAGCCTAAAAATTCAAAAAGACATGAAAACTAAAGCCAAATGTCAAACCAAAGTAATACCTGCTCCCTATATAGTGAAACATCTTCGAAAGACTTTCTGTTGTTTATGGCAAAAACACATAAGAATCCTTCACCAGTTCGCATGTATTGATCTCGCATTGCGCTGCAAAAAATATGTGAGAAGAATTTGCCAACTGAGAAAATACCACTGTTACAAAACTTGACTAATATTATCCCCAAAAATGTCAACCTGCGCAGTAAATACAATTCCAACAAAAATCACAAAATTTAATTTAAATGAATAGTATGACAATATTTACCTGTACTCTTCTTGTCCAGCAGTGTCAAGAATGTCCTAAAAAATTAGCTGGCATAAATTTTGTAGAATGTTAAAAGACGCCTAAAAATTCTAAACACTACAGCCTTCTACAATAAAGTAGCAGTTTTCAACATGAAGTGACATTTTATTTCAATGATCTAGAAATGAGTTTTGTGAGATATCACCACTTCGCAGTTTCTTGCAGTTTTGTTGTAAAAGTAGTTCACAAAATAGAGTCATGCCAAAACATAATACACTATATTTTTCCATGTACTGGAGAGAAATGTTTATGGTTGTATGCACATCAAAGTACTATCTAAATGAGGCTGGATGTTGCAATAATCGTAGTAAAACCCAACAAATTGGATGCGCGGAGAAGTGTAGAGGTATCAAATAAAAAGTATAAGACTATGGATTAAGAATGATTTCAGTTTTGCAATTTATCATACCAACAGACAAGTCTCCGCATCAATAACCACTTGCTTTCTGTATGAATCCTCTGAGAAAAAAAATCATGTGACATATAGTACTTCAGGCTCCATAAATCAAGCTCCTTGGCAGCCCAAGGTGCTCACAAGTCTTCAAGTAACTTATGTAAAGCAGCCTCACCCTCTTGGAATGTTGCCCTGAAATTGTAAACTTAAAAAGAATAAACTAATATGGTGTAAAAGAAGGTGTTTCATTTTGGGTGACACTTCAAGAGGGTGGTGCTGCTTAGTGAAAATCACTAAGTTACATGAAACAAAGTTTGGCATAAGTAATACATGATTTTTGGCAGAATTCCCTGAAGTTGAATTTTGGTGCTTGATAAATGACACACTCAAGGTAATTTTAGACATGTGTTAGGCATGCATGCTCAATTGAGCACCTATTCGGGTAAGACATTACTTGCCTAAATATGAAATTTAAAATCAAATTTGCAAAATAAAACATTTGATAAAATTTAATGTACTGATTCCCTAATTCCCCCATCTTTCGGAGCTATATTATAATTTTTAAATTTTATTTATAAGAAGATCATACATTCATAGACATAATCAAATACAAATTAAGATATGGCAAATATGAAATTGAAAAATATGACAAAAATAATACAACTCCTACCGATTGTTGGATCATACTCATCGACAAAACTGCAAAAATAATAAAAACAATAAATTATTCAATAATAAATAGATAATTACTAATACTTTGCAGGATTGTATGCAGCATCCTCTTTGTGATATTTTTATGCATAAAATAAATTTTGTGTAATAAAATTTTATTTTAACATTTTTCAATGTTTTGATAAAAAATTGTTTTATTTCAATATAAAACATTATAAGCAACTGGCATTATACAAAAATAATTAAAAATTCAATAGTTTAATGTGAACACTAAAAACATGTGATACAACAGACACAATAAAATAAAAAAACATAAAATAAAAACTGGATTGGCCGCATTGACAAACAGCTTAAAAAAAATTTTTTCTTCAAAAACTCATCTCATATCAGCAAATAATAATAATATAATATAATACTCACTGATTTTGAATTAATTGAATAGTTAGAGCACTTTTCCCAACACCTCCAGCTAGAAGGAAAAAAATTTGATGGTGTAAAATCAAGAATTAATTTCAGACAAACAAAGTTCAAGAGGGAATTGAAATGACCCAATAGAAGAGGTGTGTCATGGAAAACCTAATTTCCTTGAGTTTGGGCCATAAAAACCGGGTGTGTCTTACACATGAATCATCTTATGGGAATACCTCTTGCTTTGTTTAATTAGTACTATATTGTTTTAACTGACATTGTATTTAGTGTACACACTTTAATTATGTGTGCAAATTTCCATGCACAGTTAGCAAACCTTAAGTCTGGCTACCATGTTGTGAAATTTTAGTATGTGTTTAATTAATGCTGATCCGTATTTGTTTGCATGTGTTGATTGCAGAATTTTACTTATCTCTTATAAATCAGCATCCCTGCAATTTGACTTTGATTAAAAACTTCATCCGTGACAACATCTTTCAACTGACAAATTTACACAGATTTGAATTATTCTTTAATCGGCCAAAATTAACAACAAAATTAATAATTGAATGATGAATGCTATGGGCAGATTTTTTATTCAGAGCTCATTTTTGTTTTCTCTGCAGCTGAACAAGAAAAAATCTGAAATAAAATAGAAAACGTAAAAATAAATGTTTATATGCCTTCTCGGGATTATTACGGTTTTGCAAATATGCCTTCCTTCATTCTGTCGTTCTTTTTCGCGACAACAAAAATAACAAATGTGGAAAACACTGAACTACATAAATAAAACGGGCGGAACAAGAAGTCATTCGAGAACTCTTTTGTGCACTCTAATACCTCCAACAACGACGAGCTTGTATTCTGTCATTCTTCAAGATTTTGTTTGCTAATCAGTTGCTGCTTTGAGATCCTTCCCTTGATGGTCTTGTGACCTTTTAAAGAGGTAAAATCTTTGAAGTTTATCCTTGCAAAATAAACATTTTACCACATCAAGAGCTGCTCTTCACCAAATTTTTATCCTCCCAGTTTTTGAAAAATGTTCATGTGAAGCCTCGATTTGATGTTGCTTCTCGCGGCTTTCTTTTCAACGGTTGAAAATCCATAAATAAACCACTTTTTGGACAAAATACTTAAAAGATATTTTTATGTATCTTATCGTGTTTCGATTATTAGCTTTCCTAAAGTAAAGCATCGAAATAGTTTCGAAAGATATGAAATATGATAAATATCATAATAATATTATTATTATGATGCACGAAAGGAAGGAAGTGTCAACTAGTATATTTCCCACACATAAAATAACAATGCAATTCAATATCCACGAAACAAGGAACAAAATTGCCACATTTTTCTTGTGATGTGCTGTGGGAGTGTTGGTGTGTGCGTGGGCATGGCAAGAAGACATTAGACCACAGGCAGACGCAATAGCTTAAAAATGGTAAAAATGCAGTTGACACATCAAACAGTGTTGTTTACATTAATACATTTGTTGATGTTCTTTTTTATGATTTAAATACTGTACATACACATGTTACTTTCCAGGACAAGATTCAGATAGACAGACTCAACTTTACTTTAATGATTAATTACGACAAAACTACACAAGTTATTTACACGAAACTAATTAATGGAATAGTAACATTTAAGAGCTTTAATTTGAGGGAATCCCCCAAACAGGAAGTTTGACCCCCTGACTGTTAGTACTTTATGTCATTGAGACTGACCAATGTCAAACAACCCTGTGTTGCATTTCCAAACATCAAGATAACAGCTCCAAGCTCATGTATAGAGTAGTACAGCTCAAGAGCTTTAATTTGAGTGGTTGCTTGAAATCCATCACTTGTGTCACTCACTAATGTCAAACACCCCTCCTGTCTCACATTTCCAAACATTGAGATAACAGCCAAACTCAAGAGCTTCAATTTGTGGGGTTGCTCAAATTTCTAACCCTGGGGTTTTTTCAGGAAAACAGGGAGCTATGTCCCCGAACTAGTATGCTGTGTCACTCACTAAAATGTCAAACATTCTGTCTCGTAGTTCCAATCATCGAGGTAATATGGCTGCAAACTCATTTATAGAGTAGTACAGCTTAAAAGCTTCAATTTGAGGGGTTGCTCAAATTTCTAACCCTGGGGGCTTTTTCAGGAAAACGGCCAAATAGCCCCCATTTTGCTGGACTTCCCACAAATTCGGCTCTTTTACTTGGCCATAAAAATATTATAGTAAAATTCCCAAAATGGTTAACTTGAAATGTCATTTGACCTTCTGTGATAATCTTAAAGCACCCAAGTAAAGAAAGAAAATTAGCTAATTAAAAAAAGTAATTAAAAATATTTATGGAAAGTCATAATTTTGTTAATTAAATGATTACTACATAAAGTCGATCAGATGAAAATGAAAACTAGCTTCTTTAAATTTCAATATAAATCGAAAACCTCTCTGGAATCTCCATTCCATGAATTGCCACTTGAAGTTGATCAGACAGATGCAAAATGTGAATGCCAATCAAACGTTTTTGCCTTTGTTTTCAGTTTCATCTGATCGACTTTATGTAGTAATCATTTAATTAACAAAATTATGACTTTCCATAAATATTTTCAATTCATTCCGAAATCTAAAGAAACATGAACAACTGTTAAAAGTGAGTATTCAGCTTGTTCACTTGTGAGTATTCATCCCACGCTAAAATTGTACCATTTACCGTAAAGGTAAAATTTCCCCTCCACATTCAAATATTTTTAATTTAAGTTTCAGCCCAGGGTCAAATCTCAGCCCTGCCTACTGTATGTGCTCTACCTGAGATAAAACTTTAATCCCTTAATTTGAGAGCATTAATTCCCATTGTTCTGCACCACGAAAGACACTCATTGATTTTATGTAAGGCCGAAAAGCTTTAATGTTTAATTTGTGTTTATATGTGTCGGTATCTATTTTTATTTTAGGGGACATGCAAATGAACTAGACAAAACTCAAGCTTGATGTTTTTTGTTTCTTCTTGAAATTGAAAATGGGAGACCTTCTTTATCAGTATGAAAATATTGAAATAGGAGATGACAGGAATCGTTCAAGTGGATTCTACTCAACAGAACAAGACATAAAAGAACCTGTAAGTGCATACGTTTTAGTAGGCCAATTATTTTGTTTCTATTTTGGCTTGATTTTTTTATAGGCTTGATTGAATTTGGTGTCAATGTGGGTCTATGTCAGCAGCATCTTTATTTCTGTTTTTGCAGTAATCTTGGCCTTGGCAAGATGTTGTGATTGGCTTATTCTTTCTATTGTTTTGCATCTATTGTCTTTAGATTGAACAAGCAGCTTATATAATGGTGGTCCCCCCAAAGCACATAATAAATGTGTTACCTTGACAGAATTATTTGAGTATGGAAAAACATTTTGACCATCAGGCAAGATCTCAACAATCAAGAGATAATAATTAGCCAATTTTTTTAGTTTGAGCATGAGATTATTGGACCTCAGCTTTTCACTTCAGCCAAAGCTTGGTACTTTTATTTTATCAGGCTCTGATGTTCTGTATAATTTTTTAAAATTTTGTCTGCAGGCAAATTACTTGCTTACTACCTTCGTTTGCCAAAAGTAATCATATCAATTTGTATAGAAAACAAAATGATATGGACACACCCCCTTATTGAAAAAACATATTTACTTGCCATAGATTAGCACTGGCTTTGTAAGCATTAAAACAGAGGCTGACCAACCAATCTTCAAGAGAGAAATAAAGAACTATAGGTTTGTTTTTGTCATATAATATATTATTATGTTTTATCTTTGGGTTACACTTTCAATTCAATTTATTTATTTGTAGAATACCATTAACTACTACAATAGGTATATTATAAACGGAAAAATAAAATAAAATGTATTCTACATGACCCAAGAAAAGCATAGCTTAGCCGGCCTGGGCCATAAATCTTTTGGTTAACAGCCAACACAATAGGTTTAAATTCACTTTATGATGTAAAGCAAGGCATATGTTTATTTCAATTATTGATTAAAATTCGGATTACTTTATGCTGTGATTTTGATTATTCGTAAACCTTTGTTATACAGGCCTCCTTCAACTATTGTTGATTTTAAGGTAAGCAACAATATAGCTGCAATTGCACATGATGGTAATCAGTTATGTCGACTGGATTTAAACAACCCAAGTGAGCTTGATAGTAAGTGCAATTAATAATACCTTTAATTTATTTGGAGGTTAATATCCAGAGGATTAATACAGTGTGTCCCAAAAATATTGCTTCTCGTTTATTTAAGAGTAACAGAAATTTTACACAATTGTGTCGCTTCTATTTGGTAAAAACATGTTACCTAATCAATAACTTAACATTTGGTACAATCCCCACAAAAATCCGTCAAAAAGTGGCTGAGTTATTAGCAGAAAACAAACAGAAACCCACTGGGACTGAGCAAGACTTTTTTGCAATTTTGGAGTAAGAAACAGCTTGAGGTTGATGTAAACGAGCTCTATTGTTCTACTGAAATTCTACAAGAACTGGAAATCCTTTAAACTCATTTAAAATTGAGTCTTTTATATGTGAAAGTATTTTTTTGATTGAAAATTTCTAAAAAAGTGTTTTTTATTACCTGTTGAATTCCCAAAATTAGGGCTGAATATAAAAACTTCTATCTCACATCAACATGGAATTGTTTCTTGTGTCAAAATTTGGGTTTTAGGCTCTGTTTGTTTTTTGCCAATAACTGGGTCATTTTTTATCCAGTTTTGTAGGGAATTGTGCCAATCGTTAAGTTATGGAATGTGGAATCAAATTATACCATGTTAGGGCACAGTAACTTTGTTTAGTTATTTCTGGTAAAACGGGTAACAACCTTTCTGGGACACCCTGTAAAACGAAAAGCCATGTTTCTTAGGGTATAATTTTACGTCTATTATTTGTTTGAAGATCTGGAAAGCAGACACTTGTTGAAGCAAGAAATAAAATGACACTGGAAATCAATAATCGAAGAAAATATTTCCTGAAACCAAAAGCAACCTACTTGTAGTAAAATTATACTTAAACTTGGTTCTTACCAGCACTTGCTCTCTCGAGAGTCGCCTGATGTTTTAAGATCTTTTTCATATGGGTCAACTGCAGGAGCAATTAAAAGTGTAAAATACAAAATTGCACAAGCTTGTTTCTTCGTCGAATACTGTAAGATCTAGCAAAATGTGAATTAAAAACATTTGTGTTACACTTTTTTGAGCCACTGCATAGCAAAATCCAATCTATACAATGCTCATTTTGGTTCTCCTTCTCAATTTCTCTTACGCTGAAAATAAAATATAGTTTTCTTACATTTCGTATGTTACTATTTAAGCAATCGATATAACCAAGCGTTCAGATGACAAGATTCACAGAATATTTCTTGACCCTACTGGAAGACATTTGATCGTTTGCATGAAGTCAATGGAATCATATCATCTTGGAAGAAATAACAAGAAACCGAAAGTGTTGCAGAAACTTAAGGTATATTTGAATTGTTTTCCTGTGAACAAGATTATCAACTACGTTTTAAACTTTTGGGACAACCTTACTGGACAACCTTTTTACGCTTTTACGACAGCTTTCGGGACAACCTTTATGATAACGTTTTCACGGTGAGACAACTTTATTGTTTCTCTGGTTTTATCTAAAAATCTCTTTTAAATCAATTTAATAAGAATTTGGTATACTACACACACGAAAAAAAAAACATTAAACCACACGTAAGCAGCAAAAAATACGTTCAAGTCACATTAAGAAATTGTACAACGTCAGCCTACATTTCAGAAAGCAAATAAAGATTTGCTTCTGCAGCACTGATGTTTTTGTGTTGTAATTTTTTAAGGACAAGGTGTTTCATTTACTTGCTGCGTGTTTTAATATAGAAAAAATAGGGAAAATGTGATTTTTTGAGAGGAGATTTTTTTAATAGTACAAGTGTGCAAGTGCAGAGATAGCTGCCAACTTTGTGTAGTTTTTGGCAGCAGAATTGTGATATTTTGTGGCATTGAGACAGACTGCTGCATGCACTGTTTTGTGCTATGAAGTTGTTCCTTTGCACAAGAATCAACAACCTTTAAGATAGCAACTGCACATGCGAACCAACAACCAAACCCCAGCAGATGAAAAATGAAAAGTTTCTTCTCAGCCTGAGTTTGAAAAATTACCAAGCTTACATGTTTTCCTTTTATGTTTGTTTTCTTAAGTGGTTATTTGTAACGCTTATAGAACTCTAAGCGGAATTTGTTCATGTAGGGTCATTTAATTGAAGCAGTCGGATGGAACAAAGTCAATATGAGCGAAACTGCAACGGGAGAAATTCTCATAGGAACAAGTAAAGGTTTGAAAAATTATTTATAATTAAGTTGAAGATAAAATTTATTTTATTTCAGAATTTTTTTAATTCCATCTATTGCAATTTTAAGAACTAAACAAAATATACTACAAAATATAAATGATGCAAGGATTTTGTTATCTAATAGAACATATTAATAATTTTAAATGGATTGAAACAGGCAAATATCATACATAGAGCATAAACAAATCAATTTATTTTCAAAGCATTGGATATCTAATTTAAGAAAGTAGTTGTGAGCATGCACAGTTTTGATTAATAATTTTGACTTCTTTTTTTAATACAGGAATGGTATTTGAAACTTCTATTGAAGCAGAAGAGAAGTTTTTGATTCAAATGGGCGCTGAAAAATATTTCAAATCGGTAATTCTTTTGCTAAAATTTATGAAAGATTTGTGTTCATTGCGACAGAAAATATTGAAATTCAAGTACAAAAATTTTCAAATTTGTTTTACAATAAAAAAAACAACTTTTTATTAAGCTGAAACAAGTTATTGAACTGAAGTTCTGTTACATAGTGTTCAGCAATATTTATTTAGTTACACATACATACATGATAAGTTGTAGATAGAGTGCTTTAATTTATTGTTTGATACCTTGTTTGCTAAATCTACTCTATGATCACGGAGTTATGCTCAGTGAGCCCTAAATTAAAGAATTTCTGGTGCTGAAATCTGCTGAGAGTACTAGATTATTGCTTTGAAAATACTACATTAACGTTGACTTTCCGTAATTATGGCTCATGGATTACTTAGTAAATTTTAGTAGAATTTGTGTCAAACTTGAAGTTAAAGCCTCTTGTTTCAACGTCAAGCAAAAACAAAATTATCAAAACCAAAGCTTCTCCATAGCAAATTTGCAAACGTAGAAACATTTTTTGGGCTATCCTGCTCTTCATGAATAAGAGGCCCTTCCTTTACATGAATAGGAAACCCAACCAACGTTGAAGTCCTGCCGGCACGGGTACCGAAATCTCCTTTCCATTAGGGCAAAAACGAATAAATGTTCTTTGCTACGAGGTCAAGCAAGGGGCCCTACTGGGGCAAACATTCATGTGGTTGTAATTTTAAAAAACACCTTCCGGGTCTGTATTTTACGTATGCTTTGTTACCAGACAATTTTTCGCTAAATGGGCTGATGTTACAGTCACTTCAGTTTTGTGTTTTGATGCGTTTTTTAGCTGTTCAATGTCAATGAAAACAGAAACACGGAGGAGGCAATTTCTGGTTTACATGTTGAACGATTTCCAGGCACTGACAGGAAATTTCTAGCAATGGTTGCCACGCCGAGGTATTCATTTATTTGTATACACTAATGACCCACCGCAGTTGAGAAACCATTAATATGAAACTTCAAGGCTCATTTTCTCAGAACAACAATAGAAAAACAACAGAAAATATTTATAAGACTTATCTATATTTATCTAGCCTAATATCTTTTTTTACTTATATGCTTTTGCTATTTCTTCGTTTCCACAAACAATCAATTGACAATTCTGCAAAAGATGGTGGAAGAGATATGCAATGCGCTCGATTATCGAATAGCGATGAAATTAGCGGCTACTTCGATAATAGAACGCATTACATCTTGGTCATTATACTCCTTCTGCCATCTTTAGCGAAATTTTTCATTTCTGTAAATCTCTAGCATTTTTATTTTTAGCCGTCTATATCAATTCATTGGGGAATCATCAATAGAAGTGCCAATTTTCACGCCAATTTTTGCTGTTTTTGATCCAAATCCAGGTATAATCAGAGAATTGTCTACTTTTTGAAAATAATCAATCAATTATCGGTGTTTATGATCACATGAGTGAAATGCAAACGAAATCACAGCGGATCGAATACAAAATTTATTTACGCTTGTATGATTTTTTGTAATCATTGTTTTTGTATCAAGGTTTTTAGCAAAATTCAACACAAAAGTGACTCCATAAAAATTGTATATTTTTTATTTCAGCTCCTTACTTGGAATTGCCAGGAGTACTTGAACACAGCGATTTAAAGTTTTTCTTTTCAAGGGTGAAAGAACCCCCAAAACTATTTGCGTGGCTCACAGGTATTTATTTGGGTTTTTAACTTGCTTCTTTGTGTAGGTGGTGGGGTTGTTGTATCTTTTGAAACTATTTTCATGTTTCTGTAGGACTAAGCCAAATTTCGCAACTTTTTCAGAATGCTTGTAAAACAGCTTGCACCCTGCACATTTCATCATTGACTAATGCATATGTATATTATTGAAAACATAAGAAATTTTATTTTTTTAGGTCCTGGTGTATACTTTGGTGCACTTGAGTTTTACAAGCCTCCTTCCCAATTCAGTGTTACGATTGACACAAGACTGCTTCCGTATCCTGATAGCTTATGTACACTTTCTGTAGCACGTTGTATTTTTCAAATTTATTTAACGATTTCGACAATTTTGAAAATGCTATATGAATTAAAAATAATAGTGGACGTAATGTATGCATACAAAAAATTGCAAGATGCCTTCTTCGCAATCTTTAGAAGTAAATGGTCGAGGTGCTGTGTTTTGAAACCAAACTCTTCGTGAGAGAGTGGGTCTGGCACCAGGTCGGAACTTCTAACTACAAAACCCACAGCCAACTTAGCTGTGTATCCTTTCGAGGTCGCTAAATGAGTATCAATACTTAACACTGGGGTTGGGTGATAAGAAAAGCAAAACATTTCTTGACTAATTTTACGTTTGATTACTTTTTAAGGAAAACAGTGACCTCATGTTGTTCTTGCAGTAAGCTAAAAAGAAGCTACTCTGAATTCCAGAGTTTTCTTTCATCTGTGTAAAAAGCTGCTTTTCTACAACCAATCAACAAATCGTTGTTTATCTTATTATAAATTTCTGTATTTATAATTTAAACACTTTTGCTGAATTTGTTCGTATCTAAATACAGTTATTAACTGCAATTGTTGTTGTTTTCTCCGTTTCAAATATTAAATTTCTATTGACATATCCGGATTTTTTTTATACCATGAGTGTTTAATTTAGCAATTAAAAGTAAATTCAGTCCAATTTTATTCATAGAATGCAAGTAAGTAAGTAAGTAGGCCGACCGCTAGGTTGACGGCAACCCGTGGGCTCCTTTTTCAATAGCTGCCACCCATTGACGGGAAGGGGAGGGTGCCATTCCTTTCCCTGGTTTGATAACCTCTGACTCCGAGCTGAGCTAGTACTCATTTACCGGCCTCAAAAGGATAGACAGCTGGGTTGACTGTAGCTTTTGTTTTGTAGTTAGAAGTTCCGACAGCTGCTCCCGAACCCCCACTCCTGCCGAGTGTTTGGCCCCAAAATACAACGCCTTAACCTCTTGAGCAGTCGACTAGTTAAATGAAAAAGAAGAACGGAAACACAGTGTATGATCAAATATGATGCAAACTATGCAACCCCTAACCTGGGTAAAAGCAGTTTTTTTTTTATATTAGATTGTTGTATTGAATTGAAGTTGTGTAGTGTTTAATGCAATGTTTGCGAATCAGATCCTTAACATAACATTTCACAGTCCAACAGAAGTCAAAGCCGATGCTCCTATTGCAATTGGAGTTACAGAGTTTCATTGTGTTTTGCTGTATCCAGACAGGTACAAAATGTTTTGAAATTGCTGGAATTTAAATCTTTTGACAAATATAGGCAATAAAAATATCTTTGTTTTTAAGGTCTACAGGGGTTCAATGGGTAGGCTTGGGGTAAAATAGGTAGTGCATGCAAGGCTAATAGTTGCCACCAAAAGCCTGATTTACGAATGCTCTTGGATTACAACCATTGGAACTACACATTCCGATATTGTAGATGTTGTTTTGATCGCTAGCATACATACCCGCCAGCATATTAATTTTAATTTTAATTTTCACACACCTGAAGACGAGTAATGTTCGAAACGTTGTGTGTATTTTATTACAAAAATTCATGGTACAGAGTCGTTAATTAATTTGCATTCTCAACATCACTCGACGTACGATACCCAGAACAAGATATGTTTATATACCCATTTTACCTATCCAAAGTTTTTCAGATTAAAATCAAATTTTCCTAAATTTAATTGGAATAAGTAAGGAGGGTATTTTAAGCAAATTTCAA
>JAYJMH010052980.1:0-36530 GCA_036873815.1 Phacellophora camtschatica | reverse complement strand
ACTGCGCGCGGAAGATCTTCCGCGCGCCGTTTTAGGCCAAACAATGAAATAACAATAGATCTATTGTTTTAGAAACAGTTGTCCGATACCAATCTTCCGCGCGCATTTTGGAAAGTTTCCAATCTGGATTCCATGTAAACTACACTCCCACAAGGCCACGCCGACAAAAATCTTTTGACGCCAGAAAAACGATGGATTTGTTTATTTCAATTGAATTTCTACTTTTTCGGGCCTAAGCTTTTATGCACGATTCGTTTTTCCGGTTTTTATGATTTTAAGTCATGCATAAATCAAACGGGAGAAAACCAAACAACTATTTTTCATTTCAATAATTTTAACAGGGTAGTGCCCTTCAATAAATAGTAACTAAAAAAAAAATTAGTAAAGATTGAAACTTGTTTTGATGCATGTAGCTAGCAGTGCGTGCAGCAGAAAAAATTATATCAAAAAACATGCAGCTCCGCCATTAACAAATCGAAAAGGAAAACAAGTGTAAATTTTTGTGAATGAATGAAGCAAATTTCATTCACTAGTAAAATAAAAGTTTCGTAACCTTTCGTGAGTTTCACCAGCGCAGCGACTTTCTTATGAAAAATATAGAAAAGTATAAAAAAGAAAACGTGTTTGTATGACAATGACTTAACTGTTTGGTTTCTCTGTTTTTATGCGCCATGATTGGTTTTTTCAGGTCTTCATGATTTAAGTCATGCATAAATCAAACGGGAAAAAACAAACAACTGTTCGTGTTCATTTTTTATTTTAATAATTTTAGGGGGGCAGTGGCCCTTCAATCTAATGATTGAAACTAAAAAAATAAACTATGAAAGAATGACAAACCTGGACTTTATTCATAATCTGGTTGCATGTTTTTCTCTTGTTGGTTTCACAAGGTTTGTGGTCGTATTTGTAAGTTTCGCAGAGAACGATTTTATGCTTTCCACCTCTGAAAGGATCTCGGAACATTCTGACTGGATGAAGGTATGTATCACTGTTACATCCAGTGGCTTGCCCAGTAGAAGATCCATCAAAATTCCACACAGGAGCATCTTTGGGGACGGATGGTTCGAAGTCAAGAGTTTTCGTTTTACATCGGAGATGCTGTCCTGTACCATCTATCCATACATACTGGACCATGCATCGGCCATCAGTATCCAAGTCCATGTACTTCTTGAGAACATTCTCGTTCAAGCCTTTGTACAAATTGAGACCACCCCTACTCATTTTCGCGTTTGAAGATCAAGTCAAATGTCTGAATCTACGTAAGAATAAATAAATAAATAAATTAACATCAGCGATGTGTGCTATTCTACTTAACGAGCTGTGATGACCTAAAATATTGTCAACAAATCGAATCATATGCACCAGCTCATATTATCAAAATATTCCTTTAAAAGTGTGTTATCAATTCTTGTATTAGAACATAAAAGTATGACATTCGAGATATATCTAAGACGAATATTTTCCCCTGTTTACTTACCTGCTTTCCACGTTGGGTGAATTTCTTCCTGCAATGTGGCAAAGCTAATTGCGCGCCACAATTTATTGCATGGCATCAGAACTCATATTCCAAATATGGAAGTTGTCCTCGTTTTCATGATAATAAAAAACTTCAATATCACGTGTTCAGTTGCGTAGAGGGCAGAAGGGCATTGTTTTCAGCTTCATTTTGCGGGAAAGCATGAGCATATAAGCATGGACCTTTTCGGAAATAGGGCTTGCCTGCGTGCAGACTTTTATTTTTCACTGGGGAAGTAAAAGTCTGCACGCAGGCTAAAATAGGGCCTGGTCTCGAGACTAATGCTGTATTTCTACTGGGAAGGCTATTCTTGCCTCCTTCTCTCCCAAAGGACGCAAAAGACATCGAAGTTTAATCGTTTTTTACACTCACGGGAATTTCATCAATGTTGAGAATAAGGCTAGTATTGTAACACAATAGAACGATTTTTATTTTCGAAAAGGTCTATTGTTGTATTGTTATTTGGTGTATTTTGGATATTGGAAATTGAATTTTATAAGCCTTGTAACGAATACTAGTCATCTTCAGAGAGAGTCATTGATTGCGTCACAGTCTCTGGTTTTCTTTCTCGTCAACATCAACATTCCACTCGGCTCAGTAAAAATAGTTGCTGTGCATCTCGTGTCGTCAAATTCAAAGGAAACTCTTTCTTCAAGAAACAGGATTTACTCAACAATAGAAAAATTGATAAATGTATTCATGACTAAACAACAACATTCCATATCTAAAAATTTTTACACTATTCTCAAAACTATTTTTGTTTTCTGGAAAAAATCTCCCAATGGCTAAATTCCTTTCTGAAAAATTGCGTATGCTTTTTTAATTAGCAAGCGCAACGCACAGCAGCGGGGTCACGCAAAAAGCAACCTGCAGATTCGAAAACAAGCCTGAAATATCAAATGTAAAACTATGACCACCATTTTCTGTGAGAATCTCATGTAACACCCTCCAGCAAAGTGGCCATATGGGCAGTTTAATTTTTTGCGAAAAATGCATGAGACTCTTCGCACCCCCTTCTTTCGTCCTTTCCTTATGGTGCTTTGTCTGAGGAAATCTCAGTCGCCAAAAATAATTTTTATCAACAAAAGCTATCCCCAGATCTAATGACCAATAACAATTGCAAATTTCGTTGTCAATTTCGCTATTAAAAGTTTCTTAAACCATGGACAAGATTTTCGCCGGCCTAAATGAATAAATTTCTTTACGTTTCTCTTCATTTTGTCAGTACCTTTTCTCTCCTGGTTCCTCTGCTGTGGTCTGCTTGGAGGCAAACAATTCTGTCAGTCATTTGCCAGAACAAAAGTTTGTCTCTACGACCAAGCAAAAAAAAATATTACCTTTTAGAGCTAGGTTAGTTCAATTTAGTTTACTTTATTATTACGACGCTCCTATGTACAGTATAGCATGTCAATAAAATCTTGTTAAAGTGAAAATACAAAGGAAAAATCGGGAAATAGTCTTAGAGTCCCAAAACAACTTACAGATTTGCAATATTCAAATCCCCTCTTGAAATTTGCATGGGAAGGAGGTTGGGATAGTTTATTTTGAAATGTTCCTGGACATGAGGATGAATGGAAGCATGCTTAAAATTAGTTATAATGAGTCAAAATTTCACAATAGGAAGGAAATTATTGGAAGATAAAAGTAAATTGAAGTAAACTGTGTCAACTTAATTACAAAGTATGACAAAAACATCTATTAACAGTGAATGATCGAGAGAGAAGCTGGTCGTTAACGTTGCTCAATACTCCCTTATTATCAATTAAGATAAAATGTTACTAATTAAATTTATTGGAATTGGATTCCAAATTGGATTCCAAAAGTAACACATTGTGGCTGATTTTAATGGGATGAAAAATAAACAAAGGTTACCAAAAATTAGCCAGGCTTGCCATGTTCGGTATTTATGGTATCTATGGTATTTGTTACCCGCTCAAACTGGCCATACGCACACAGCGAGTCCACTTTTTCGAGTAATGTAAACAAGAGTGGAGAGCATTCAAAGCCGAGAAAGGACAGCAAAGACTGCTATTTATAAAGATTTTGAGAGGTTGCATTTTTGATTCGTGAATTAGATTTAGCAAACAGAATTTAGTCTCAATGAATTGATCGTGGAAATAACTTTAGAGCAAAAACTTGTGTGTCCTAACAAAATTTTTTCCTTTCAAATCCCTTTCCAGAAACTTTTAAATCAGATCATCACAATTTCGACAAAAATGTAGACAAAAATGCGAAAATTGGACTTTGTGCTAAACTTTGTTTGCAAAATCTAATTCAAGAATCAAAAAGGCACTATCTCAAAATTTTGATACATTTTCCACAATGACGGAATTAGCGATTAAGAAACTCACATTTTCTTAATCAACTTTAGAACTCCTAGGAAAATACACCCATGTTTGCTCTCACAAATTATTTGAAGAGAGTGATTCTAATAAAGTTGCACGCGTGTAACACGTGTAAGTTATGATATGATGGTCGAATGGAACATGGAAAATTAAGTTATATTTTGTCTTGGTTGAAATTTCTGAAAAATTAATAAATTTAATCATGAATCAGCGAGTTAATTAGTTTAAACTTGAATCGCTTGTTGGCGTCCATCAATTCAACTCAACGGCCCAAGTGACGGCGTCATGGGCACTCAGCTTCATATAAACAGGCTTTAGGAATTTTCTATTCATCTACGGTATTTAAAATTTAGCAACAGCACACAATTAAAAGTTAAAAGTTAAATTTCTTTTGTCCCATAAAAACTAAAAATAATTATATTATAAAGATTAATCTGTTTCGTGCAGCAAAATGGTTCTCAGAAGCGCCTCACAAACTGAATACGGGTCGCAGTTTGCTGATGGCCTTCGATCTTCGAGATAACCCTTTCCATCTATTGAGCACTGACGTGGAATTCGAACGCTTGAGCCTCTGTCCGCAACACCGGACGAGAAAGATTCAATAGAAGATGTCTCATGTAGGCCAGTCAATCTGCTTTTGTTATCTTGGCCTCTGTTTGGATCATACCTCTCAAGGTGATACTGATGTCTTTTCGATAATTTCTCAATAGCAGCATAAACTTCTTCGATACCACCCTCTTCGCGCATTGACTTTGTGCTGCAATAACAATAAGTCTACTCTGAACTCAACATCCCTTGAAAACGCAATTCTGCAAAACTAGAGGGTTTGGTAAAGGGCATGAACTTCAAAATTGTATGCTGAATCTATATATGGGTAATGTTATGGGTAATGTTTGGTAAAATCTTCCACGATAGAAAAGTAGACTATCCAATGATCAAAGTGTGACACATCATTGCTTTGAAAAATATACTTCTTTACCAAGTTTGATATTGGGGGGAATGGGGTGAATATGGGTGACGAAGAGTATGCCCAAATATTTTTATATAGTTTTTCGACACTTTGGCTGATTTTTGGTAAGTGGGGGGGAGGGGATTAGATCCTGGTCCCCCGTGGCGCCACCATTGGGCCTTTACAATTAGGTTCTTATGATAACTTTGCAACAATGAATACAACTTTTTGTATTGAGAAAAAAGTATTGTTTGTTTATCATTGAGCACAACAATACAACGATGATTGAGCAGATTTTGCCAAGCAAGTCATTTAAGTCAGGGGTGGAAAAAGTAGCGGACCACAGCACCAATGGTCCCAGAATTTTTTGAGTGCAGCAGAAATTTTTTGTGTTTTGCAATAATAGCAATTATCTCTCGGATCTCGTGGGTAATTATAAATTATACATTATTTTTACTGCTAGTTCTCACAGAAAGTTTTTCGTAAATTTTCAGCAGTCCCAGAAAGTAAAATATTTTTTCCATTTAAGTTAAAATCTCGTCGATAAAAGATAAGCAAAAACATTGATATCAAAACTTTAACTGGCCTTAAGAGAAACTTTGCAAACGTGTATCCTTTTTGGAACACCCTGTAAGAAATTTGAACATTGTCTTAAAATTACACACCTAAAATTCATGTGAGCACCAGCACCATTCCAGTCCCCGGCCATTGGTTTTGGGTCCAGTGTTTCCACGATTCCAAAATGTTCTGATACGCGAGATAAAATATATCTTGCCATCCATGTTTGATCAGCAAGGTCAATTCCTTCTATTGGACCAACTTGAAACTCCCACTGCAATGATAACAAAACCGTCCATAGTTATGAGGATTGGGAGAGCGGGTTGCATGGTTATTCTTCTCAGAAAAATCACAAGTAGATCGGAAAATAGAATAAAACATTTCTTGTTATTTACTTATTATTATCACCCATGGGGGCAGTACCACATGCCTGGGGTAGGGAGATGAGTCCTATATTTTTGGGTCTGAGATTTTGATTCTATGAATATATTACAATTCTATGAACATATTTCGATTCAATAGAAATATCTCGATTCTATAAATATAAAATTATGAAACATTTTCATCAAAAATTATAATTTTGGCTGTAAAAGTTTGGGAAATCTGGTATTTTTGGGTAAAATATTAGGAAATAGCATAGAAATTTAAATAAAAAGACGTTATAGGCAGGAAAATTGTATCACAAAAAGCGCCATACTATTATATTTTTGGGTCAGCGTTTTAATTCCTTGAATTTTTGGGTCAGCTCAAGATTAGTACTGTTCTCTCTGGGTATTATTATGCAAGAAGAACAGTTTATGATTTTTATTTTATTTCCTCACATTACATGTGGAACAATAAAGAACAAATGTTAACTTGTATGTTCTAAAAAATATTTGAGGAAAAAACGAAAGTGCACAAATTTCTTCCTATCTTGATAAAGTAGAGTTTCAGATTTAAATTAGCACCTCAAATATCCAGAAAAAGTTTAATATGAAATTTGAAAGACGGATGCTTAAAAAGTAATTACATGCTCAGAAACAACGCGAATTGATTGACTACTTGCAAGATTTAAACAGCTCAACATTAAATTAAACATATATTAAGATTGCTTTAAACAAACGAAACAATATTTAAACAAATTTCCTTTGGTGATGTCTAAGCTCAAAGTTATCTTTCAAAAGTAGTCTTTTCGAGCTCCAATTACATCATCTTTTTTTCACACGAATCATAAAAGACTGCAGATTTGCAACAAGATACAATTTTAGTGATGTCCCAAAAACGTAATCCCTTTTTTGGGGCACCTGGAATATTAATTTCCTAATATCTATACCTGTCCTGGCATAACCTCAGCATTTTCACCTCCGTGCATTATCCCTGCATACAAACAAGCTCTGTAATGTGCTTCAACAACCTCTCTACCAAAAACACGTCCAGTTCCAACACCACAATAATACGGTCCTTGAACACCTGGATAACCACCTTTTGGCCAGCCAAGAGGGTGACTGTCTGCATCCAGCAACGTGTATTCTTGCTCTATTGCAAACCAAGGTTCGTGCTCCTAAAAACATTCAAAAGACTTGAACCTATGTCGTTTATTTTCACTGTAATTTTAATGCATAAATTTTGTTATTTTCGTTGGAAGAAAGATGCCACCACAAAAGTAAGTTGAAATAAATAAAATTAATACAAAGCAAACCTAATGACGATTTACAACATAAGTTTTAAAATGAATGGTAATAATACAGAAATAATAAAAAAAGAATATAAGAGAGAAAAAATTATCAGCATCCAATTTTTGATATGAAGGATGCGAGTGAAACTGATTGCTTTTCAGGAATTGATAAAGAGTTCCACAATTTAGCGCCACGATAAGAAAACGACAGTTGGCCAGTTTTAGTTATCATCCTAGGCAATTTCAGATCTGTCGACGTGTTTCTTAAGTTTTTCAAACTTGTCTCAGAAAGTTTCTTGAAAAGTACCTTCAAATAATCGGGCGCAAGACTACTAAGGGACTCGAACATCATTGTTGATGATTCTAATTTCATCAAGTTTCTAATACTTGGCCATCCCAAGTTACGAAATGGTGTTGACGGGCAGTCGTAAGAGCTATTCGTTACAATTCCGGCATCTCTTTTTGCAAAAAACACAGACAGAAAAACAGTATCGGAAATGCGGTTCAACTATACTTTTTGTTTAAAGTATCGCTAAATGTGAATCTTTTAGCATACTTAATCAGACCGATTGCACAGGAAATTTTATTAAAAAACCGATTTTATTTGACTTTTCCATGTGAACGCCAAGGAAGTTTCCAAAGACCCATTGCAATTTACGATCAATTGCACATCATCGCACATGAAACACGAAGCCGTGATAATGGATAATTGCGCTGAAAGGCTGAAAGAAAATGTACATATCCTGCATCTTAGAAAAATTCCTGGCAGTTGCAGCCATTCTAGCAAAATTCGGTAAATCAAACGCAAAAATTCCTGAACAAAAAAACGGAAAATGCCAGGCAATTGACTGTATCCCGTGCGTGCGTAATAAAATAACCTATTGTCTGTAAATTACAAATTAACATAATTAATAATAATAAAAATATATACCTTGCATTTTTCAATAGCTTCTAAACAGCTCTGCCTTTTATTTGTTTCACACGGTTCATTCTTGTAATTAAATGTGTCACAAAGTACCAACTTGTTCTTGCCACCACGAAAAGGATCTTGAAATACCCTTCTTGGGATCAAAAAGGTATCGCTGTTTTTCCCATGAGCTTGACCAGTTGAAGAACCGTCATAATTCCAAACAGGTAAATCTTCTGGTCTTTCCGGCTCTTTGTCGAGGGTCTGAGTTTTGCTTCTCGTGTATTCTCCAGTGCCGTCTATCCAAACATAAGTAGCTAATACTTTATCATTAGGTAGCTTCATGTATGAATCAAGAACGGCTTGCTTCACACCAGCATATCCAACAAACGAGCTTGTATTTCTGCAAGTGAAATCATGATAATAGAAATTTAAAAAACCGACCTTGATGAATTAAAGGATTTTGGGGCTCCCTGGGTACGTTGAATAGGTTTTGTGGTCAGGTGGTTTATAGACTTGCCCCAAGTACATTTTCTGCCAAATCACAAATTTTTATTTCGTAATCAATATATCGAGGCAATGTCATATCGATATATTGAGTACGAAATAAAAATTTGTGATTGGCACGAAATAGACTTGGGGCAAGTCTAGGTGTTTTAAGGCACTTTGCTCCAAAGCTAAACTCTTACAGCCAGCTGCCAGGGCGTATTGGTTGCTCGGGCTACCGGGTAGGGTACCCTAAGAATTTCATAGGGCCCCCTTTGGTCTGCGCCTATTCCCCAGATCCTTTTTGGGCTCCTGCCTAAGTTTGCATGGGACCTAAAAATAGTCCCCATATCTTCCCAACTCAGTCGTCCATGATGTCAAAGCTGGTAAATGAGTAGCAGTGGGAAAATGTCCATGTGTGAGAGCGGTGTCTCAGAAATGGTAATTGAAGAAAGATGAGTATTTGGGTTGTCGTAAACTTAGTTATTACCTGAATGTTATTACCCTCAGCTATGACCCTGGGGTCCAGGGCCTCTGAGAGAAAAACAAAAAATGATTTTTTTTCTCTTAACTTTTTTGCTCCTGTTTTTCTCATTTTTCATTTTTTCTCGTTTCTTTGTGCCTCAGGGTACCTGAATGTATATCTGAATTATAGTTTTTTCTTTTCAAAAAGAAGCGCGGCTGCTTTTCCTGGTTCGAAAAAGATGTATTCTGTACGTATCTCTAAATATCTTACGAATGTATTTTGATTTAAATTTTAAAGATACAAATTACTGTATATTGCATTAGCGAAATTTTTCAAGAAATTTTCGTCCACTAAACATACCGTAGTCCCAAAAATATTGATAAATCAAAAGTGGCCCAAGACAAAGGGTCAAAATATTTTGTAGTGACGATAATGCTTGACAGATTGTGCCGAGGATAACATCCGAACGACAAGAATTGCTCTTCCTCTATCAAAAAGTCCAAAACAAATAAAAAGACAGTCTCTTGGAATAGAGAAAGTGTTTAGGCTTGAGTTTGCGTCATCCATTTATATAAAAATGAAAGAAAAATTGGAATAATGCCTTCAAATGCAAACCGCCTTCTGAATGAAGTGCAAAGTCATCTAAAAGACTGGGACTTCCCAACCTCGTATTCAGGCTATTTCATTCAAAATAATATTTTATGAAATAGCCCTGGGTATGAAATTGGAGGCTTCTTGGTCTTCTCAGCAGGATAATTCAGGATATAATTCAACTCTTTCAGACAGGTATTTTTATCATGCCATTTATAATATTAAATACATTATTTCAATTTGTGCTCCATTACTGATAACTATATAGTTATTAAATATTGTATTTTTTCATATTTCAAAAATTTTTAATAGCAGTGCAGCAAAGAGCAGGTATAGTCTATGTAACAAAACAATTTCCAAAAAGGCAACGAAAGAAATTATTTTGATATTAGACTGTTTCGAAAACATAAATATGTGGATATTAAACCACTGCAAAATCAATGCTGGAAAATATTCGGACTGCCGCTTGACGTACGGACAGAACGCAGAAAGAACCCTTCCGTTGGTTTCAATGCAGCTTCGAAAAATATGGCTTTTACGGACAGATCAATAAGCAATCAAATTGTTGCGTTGCCGGTGCAAGAGGCCGTGTTTTCGAATGTCAGACAATAACGCAAGTTAGGGACCAGCCATTTAATATGGCGAGAAGGAGAAATGGAGGAGAAATTGGTTTGGCATGAAAATTCAAGACCCCCCTAATATCCTCCAAATAAGTTGAAGACCCACTTGTAAGTCACCTTTTTAAGGATTGTCCTTTTTGGCGGTAAAACTTTTGCAGAAATCTTACAAGCTTTTAGAAATTCAAGACCCCCAATTTCTCCCCCCCCCCCCCACCATATAATGACCGGTCCCTTAATGCTGCATTCACACTGAAAATAAATTCAGATTAGACTAATCTTGATAATCGAATAATGCATTCTAATTGGTTAATTCGAGAATTCGAATGTATTTGATTGGTTGAAATTTATTCTGGATTAAACAAAGCTGGATTTGTCAGTGTGTAATATATGGAATTATTGAGTATAAACAATGAAAGAAGAGAACTTAGACAAATACACCTTTTCAAAAAATATCTATTTAATTTGATCAACAGTTGTCAAGGATACGCAAAATACCGCTGAAGATGGCGGCCAGGTACTTTTCGAACACAAAGAGTCTCGGTAAAAATTTCTTGCCGTTATCTTTAACGCAATCGTTCATTGGTCCTGCTTGCCGCTATCATCAATAACATTTAAAACAGCTTTCCGATTACACGTTTTTTTTTTATATAAGAAACCTTGATAAGGCTCCGCTAGCGAAAGTTTCTTCATTTTGGACCATTTTTACCAAATTTCACTGATAAAAATTTTTAAAAGCTTCTCAAATGTATATGTAGTGAGCTTTCTGGTGTATTTTGAAAACTTTGTCCTAATGTTAGCATAACGTTTCTGTGCCTCACTGATATCGATCCCAATTTTAATGCCGATATGTCTTTCTATGCATTATTTTTCTTCAGTGGGATCTTGTAATCGCTGCAGATTTTGTCGTACAGCACCCGGTAACCTTGGATGCAATTCATCAACGTTCCGTTGCTGACAAAGCCATCTTCCTCCATATTAACACGAGAGAATAACACGAGCTAATAGATTGATAATAATAATAGAGAGCAAGAAGGACAAGAAATGGCGGGAAAATAAAATAACATGAAATTTTTGTGCATTTCGATTGGACAATTTAAGTCACGTGTTCTCGATGAACAATTGAATGACTCAGGCTGCCTGAGGTTGAAAGGTAAATTAAATTCAACTTTTAAGCATCCTCAGAGCACACGCCGCAGGCGCCTCAGGCAACCGCAGTCCTCACAAGGATTATGTTTCCAATAAAAAAAAATTCAGCCTGCGACCTTGGCGCAGGAAGTCGCAGGCGATGTCGCAGGCAGTTACGGCTAAATGGAAACCAGCCTTAAAAGGATGCAAGGCCTAAAAACTCTTCGGCGATGAACTGCTCTGTTTTTGTTTTTTCAAACTGTCGACAATATCTCCGCTCATATACTCACATTTTCCCTAAATGAGGTCTCAAATTGTTCGCTAGCTATCAGGTTTTCTATTGCATTGGTATTTCTATTGCTGACAAAGAGCTTTGCACTCCAGTTTTTGCAATACAATTGCAAAACCAATGTAAGGTTTTTTTGGGACACACGGTCGAAAAAAACTGCTTCAAAATTTCTCCAAAGCTCATACCAAATTCTGCTTGCTCCAGCATGAAGATATTCAATTTTGAGCAATTCGTCTTCAGCTTTTAGCCATCCACTCGTGCTAAATAAGCTTGAAAATTTTAATGAAGAAGTCGTCAAGCCTGTCAACGCAAATAAAAACAAACTTATGAAATGTCAATCAAAGATGTCAATCAAACTGTCAATAAAACTGCCAATCAAAGCTCAACACAAAAACTACACCTGAAAAGATATGGTTACACATAAAGTCTTTTCCAACCCATTTTTAACCCTTTCGCAGTTGCTCGATATGCCACGCATAACAATGCTAGCTCCTCCGTCGCGTCCTAAATAGCTGAAGTCCGCATTTAAAAATGTTATTTGGGCCTTATTGTTATTTGGCCTTATTATTATTATGTTATTTGTTATGAAGTAATTTTGGTTACAGACGTAACGACAAAATTTTGGTGTGATAAAATTACCTAAAAATACAACAGAAACCTGTTTTAAGGCCAATCACCAGCACTGAAAAATGTCTATTTTTTATTTAAAAAATTGACTGACAAATTTTTAACAAATTGAAAATATAAATTACCTGGAACTACACCAAGATATCTTAAAAATGATCCTGGTGACTGCGAAAGAGAAGAGAGATTCCAACCAGATCTAAAAACGATAATGTTTATTTGACTTTTAATCTAAATGAAGAAGATATTTGTTTGTAATAAACAAAACACGTCTCTACTGTTAAATATGCAAAATATTTTGAAAACAAATTTCAGAATTGTTTTATTAGAATTTCATGAGCAGATTGACCTGGCTATCAAAACAGGCTTTTTTTTAACGCTGCAAACCAAATGAACTACCAGCCCAAATGTGAACAATTAATTGTTGGCAACCACAAACGAAATGTGAACAACCAGCATGCAAAAAGTGCCCTTTTCAATTATGGACAACAAGTGTGATAATTATTTAAAAAGGCCTGTATTGAAAGCCGCCAATATAGAAATGAAAAGTTATAAAATACAGATAAACGACTGATAACAAAAAGTAATGTAAATTGTTTCAAACATATTATTTCATCACACCAGTTGATTAAAAAGCAGATGGCCAAACTGCAGTTTAGCAAGCAATGAATTCAAGGGTAACCGCATAACAGAGGCGAATTTTGTAACAATAATAAAATTGACACGCTAGTTTCGAAGCGATTAGCCCTTGAGAACAAAACAAAACTCTCCCAATTGGAAAACGAAAACAAACAATGTTGCGGAGGAGATAATTGCCTTGAAACAAGTGTGTCAACTTCACTATTGTTACAAAATTTGCCTCTGTTTAACCGTTAATGTACAATACTCCTTACATTGTTCTGGCATTTCCAGATGTAGATTCGCCAGTCATCATATCAATATCTCCAGATAATGCAGCAACATGGCGTTTACCAGTGTTTACAATGCTCCAGAAATTATCCTATGATACAAGTTCAGTAATTTCTTTCAGAGATAATGAAGCAAAAATTAACAATTCTTTTATTGAAAGAAATTATATCGCTAAGGTCAACGCTAAAATCAGCAATTCTTTTCATTGAAATTCTATCAACAAACAAAATGATTCTTGATAAAAGGTTACCCTAGTGTCATTTAAAAAAAAAGCCTGGCCAAAACCCAAATATATAAAAATCTATAGACATGCATAAATGGTATGAGGAATTTGTTTTTAAAAGATATTAGGGAAGTTTAGATTTAGATTTCAAGTGCGAGCACAAGGTTGGAAAATGCACTCCAAAAGGTGATTTAGCAATAGAAATAGCTCTATTTGTAAACATTCAATTTTTGTAATATCAAAGGTTCTTCATAGGTTAAGCTTTATCGCTGTCTCTATAACTAAATAAATGTCCTCTTTCTTCTTGGAGTCTTCAATTTTCTAAAATATGGCGAAAAATAGTCAATTTTGCGTTGCAAATTTGAAAAGCACAACGTTCGGATGTCCCATGGAACAATATTTTTCACCAGTTTATTCTTGAAATATTAAAATTAATTACTTTTTAACTCGCAGTTGAAACCGTTCTGGATCTAAGCTTCCCCATTTTTGCATCATGCCAACCAATGTATGCTAATAATTGTCAACCTTTTTAATTTTGTTGGCTGGGAAAAACTTCGGATTGCATTCTCTGGGAAAAACTTTGGAATACATTTTTTGGGAAAAACTTTGAGGCAAATTTCAACGCATACCTCCAAAACGGTATCATCAACGGTTCAACATAAAAATAAAAACCATCAAGAAATACCTCAAGAAATGCAGTGCTCGTTTGAGCTTTTCCATACAGTTCTTGGGCATTTGAAGCAATACGATGAAATGAAGAAATTGAAGCTGACTTTCCCTACAAACAAAAATTACTGTGTTTGAACTTAAATTTTAAGACCAGCACCAAGTTGTACTCAACCAGCTCAAGTCAACTTGTTTTCACTGCAGTTCATGTAACACAATGAATCTATTGGGAACTATTCCTTTTGAGATAAATTCATGTCCTTCGTTTCCCAAAAACATGGCATCAAAGTTTCCTTTTCTGGTATATATAAATTAAATGGTATTATGAATGCAGGGAAAACAAAAACCCAACTAAATTCCATAAAAAAAACTCAGTAATTTCGAATTCCAAAAAATCATTAAAAATCTTAAGTACAAAACATTAATATCAATATGATCATATTTCAAAACAGCTCATTACAAGAAAAGGTGATGAGTTAATGAAATAATCTAGTATCATACTCCGTATATAATACCTTAAACTCAATAAGATGCCGCTTGGAACCTGAAAGAATATCATTAAAAATTATAGAATTGATCGGAATTAAATTGTACAAAAAACGGCATCTCCATAAAATTTGTTTGTTCGTATCAAACAGGAAAGGGTACTCATTTGAAACCGATCTCGTTTGGTCTCGTGTAAACATTCAAATCTGTATTTCCTTTTACTATGGTATCACAACTAGGGGTAGTTCTTGTAAAGTAGATAAAGCAAAACGGACAGGAAAGCCTTGACCTCTGGCGTTCGTTTCGTTGCAGTATTAACAGTCCTTGTTGAGGTTGAGTCTCATGTGAACATAATGCAAAAGTGAACTTTTTTGGGAACCGTCTCGTGTAAATGGGCCAAATTAAGTGTTGCTTATGCAATACGTTTATGAATGAAAATGATAAGAACAAGTAGTAATGTAAGTAAAATAACCAATGCAATAAAATAAAATAGGTAAAATAGAGAACAAAATAAAAAGCAGTTGATTAGGTGTACCTAATCTTTCTTCTTGAATTTCTTTATCAACATTTTTCTTAATACCCTCCTTTTCTTCCTAGATAAAAGATCTAAGCATTAAAAAAAAAATCAAGAAATGGGTTAAACTTAACAAAAGACTATTTCTTTTAGTGAAATCAACGTAGTTACGAAGCCTGGATAAATACGAATAAAGTAAATAAATAAAAAACTAAAATATAGAAATATTTATAATTAGGAAATTTATGGTAGAAAATTATTCCATCAAACTTAAAATCAATGAGTCTAAAAAGCATATCCCTTCACTCCTAAATAACAAACCTTTTGAGAGCTGACAAAGACATAAAATAAAAAACACAACAAACTTACCGAAGACAAGACATCAAAAGGAAGAACGTATTTGTAATATACATCTTGCAGTTTGTTGATTCGTCCTTGGGCCTAAATATTTTATCAAAAGCGATATTAAGACTATTTCTCATGCAGTTATTTTGTGTGAAGTAAAGCAAGCATGTACAACAAAAAAGGGAGCGTGGCGCGGTGGTTAGCACTCCCATCTCACTTGAGCGAGTGGGGTTCGAGTCCCAGCCACGTCTCCCAAAGTTCACTCACTCAGCTTTCCATCTTTCCAAGGTTGATAAAATGAGTACCAGCTTGCTGGGGTTTGTTGATGGTTATGTATAACCCGTGTCCCCTGCTGGAAACAAGTCATCTTGAGACTTTTGCAGACTAGACACGTTAAATACGATATTTCTCTTACTCATTCATCTCTCTATCTATAAGCAGCTAAGTGAACAACAGGGATTTTGTTTTAGATACGATTTGTAAATTATTAATAACACGTTTTGCATTAAAATTGATAAGCAATGCCCAAAAATTTAGTTTCTGATGATCAGTTTACTCAAAGCCCCACTGGAGCAAAATCAACTGAAAGTAATTTCACAATTATTTCATTAAAACTAATCATCATAAATTTCAAATTCCTGTCAAATAAATTTATCTAATAAAAAATTAAACTTTTATTCGTCACAGTAAATTTCTTTCATGCTATCCAACGAAAGTTAAAGAAAACATACAAATTACTGGTTGAAACTCACATGTTTAGGAAGACATAAACTGTCTGCTATTTTTAGCCATTTTCGTGGTGTGTTCACCTATAAAAGAATTCAAATAACATTGTAATGACTCATTCAAATAAAATCCTTCAACTCATTTCTGCATGTTAATTAAAAAGTACGTTTTTCAGCAGCCAGTTATATGGCTAATCTTCCTGCAGTTTTTTCCTCAAACAACATGCTACCTCGATCAAATAATTCCTCTCGTTTATTTACTTGTCCTGAACACTCTTTGGTGTAGGAATTGCTGCTTTATAACTTTGCTTAAATCTTCATAGAGTAGTCAATCATATCACAAACCGTTTATCAAATGCTCATGACGAACCAACAAGTGAAGAAAACGTCTCAGTAGAATTTTGTTAATGACGTTTAGTTTCTCTAGCTCAGTCTCAGTAACAGTATCTCAGAATGATCATTTCTCGCAAAAACATAATCAGGATATCATGCACCAAAGCAAACAAATTAAAAGTTTACCTTCGCAATTCCTCCCAAAGACTCGACAACTTGTGAAATTTGGAGCAGATCAACTTCGCAACTTCCAATCTGAAAAAATTGAAGATTTTGTATTACTATTTTAACTATTTAACAATTAAAACAAACCATGGAGCAATGGGGACACTGCGTTATTGTTATTTAAAAAAAAATTACTTCTTGAGGAGGATTTTTACCTCTGCGGGGAGAGATACTAATTCTAAGTCTGCGGAGGAGTATCTGCAAGAAAAAAGCCCAACTTCTACAATGGAAGGCGGAGCAAAGCAAAGAGAAGCTTCATAGGTAAAAACATCTTTCAAATAACATTTTCCTCCAAAGACTTTCCTCCGCAGACATAAAAATATAAACATCATCCTCCGCAATAAGGTAAAAATATATTCCTCCACAGAAGTAAAAATATTTTTTTAAATCACAACAAAGCAAAAGTGCATGCATTGCTACATGAACAAGCCAACGTTAAATTAAAATAAAAAAGTTAATTGAGTTTTAAAGTTGAAAAATACACAATCAAAAGAATATTTCATCTGATCCGATATATACATACACCAAAAAAGAGTCACCTGTGGTATGCCGTCCAATAAATCTGATGCTTCTCCCAAACATTTATGTAGGCATCTGACAAATTTGGTTGTATCGGGATGCCTGAAAATCAGGTGTAAACATATTTATAGAGTTAGGTACACGCGCACGTATCAATTTATCCAACTGACAATATACATCGTGTCAGAAAATAATTTTATAAATTACTGAGTGTGTTTATGCCCGGACGAAAATCGTACTTGCAGCCAGACACACATTTTCAATGAGCGTGTTTTCTTGACTTCTTGACACATTTTCAATGAGCGTGTTCAGTCAGTTCCGAGAGCGACGGGACTGAGACTTTAACAAGTCAAGCTATTTTCAGCCAAATATCCAAAAGTTTAGATTTTGAGAGCCGACGATTTCAAAGAATTGCTGAATGGTTACCTCTCCTTCATCCTATGGACATGTTGTATCTTTGTTCCAAACCGAATATCATCACTGATATTGTTAGCAGGCTGCAAGACAAAGAAAATAACAAACGTACTAATCAAATAAAGATAAAATAAAATAAACAAAATACTTCGTAAATTTGCAGTAAAAAACTTTCATAATGACAATTATTTTCAAAAACAATTTCCCTTCATACCTGTCGCAGGTTTCAACTGCATTTTAAAATGACAACAATGGATGATAGCTTGAGAATTAAAAATTAGGAAAACGTTATTATACAATATTCGACCTTTTCTAATGTAATTAACAACCGAATTTAGTTAATTCAAAACACAACACAAAGTTTAATGTGCATAGTAGTCTGTGTGTGGGTTGATCGGGCTCATTAAGTTGCCAACGAAGTTTCCCTGTCATTAAAAAATTAAAATCTCTTCATATACCTGCCACCCAGCAGGAGGCACCAAGATACAAATCCCATACTTGACAATAAAAGGAGTAATTTTCTTGATGTATTTCATTGGATCCTTAAATTCTTGTTCCATTGGCCTAAAAACAGGGGCTGGGTCTAACTCATCAGCAAAAGAATTCGCGTCACTCTTTTTCCTTCTCACTTTCGATTTCCTCTTGGTGCACACTGAACCTCTTGATGTCTCTAGCAGTTTTACACTTCGCTTCAAAAACGATTTCCCCTCAAGAGGAGTAATTGACTCTTGAGATGATGAATCACTAAAGTCATGGCGTCTTTCTTCAGAAGTGTTCAATTCTTTCATGTTTGCTGATTCAATGATTTCAATATCTTTGTCTGGCAACTGTACTTTATCACTTTCCTCAAAAACATGTGCAGCTTTTGATTCAGTTTTTGGAGAAATAGCAGTCTGATCTTTCAAACCTCCTGTTACTTTCGAAATTTTAGCGTAAGATCCCAAACCAGGTTTGTCTTTCATTCTTTTCCGCTCTTGGGCCGCCAAGCTCTTCTTGGAATCTTCGGACCCTGCAGAACCATCAACCACGTGTGCTGTCTTCAAAGAGCTTGATCGCCCATCTTCTGTATCAGAAATATTCATAGGAGAACAAGTTACTTCTTCGTCATCAATGTTATCATTCGTGAATATACTCGTCGAGGAAGATATTGGACTACTCTCCGTTTCATCAAACATGTTTATTAATCTACGAACAGGAGTTTTTCCTGAAGTCTCATTGTCAGGATCACTCAATGTAGGAACCTGAAAAAACAAGAACACAATAAATTTTAAAATTTGTATTTAGTCAAACTCAATCAATATTGAGTCTGTGTAATCATGAATTCCTGGATTCGAAAGTTAAACTTCACTTGAATCTGGTTGAATAGTGGTTATCAGATTATCGATGTAGTTATCGATGAAGTCGTCAGTGGTTATCGATGTAGCGGTTATCAGATCTGGCAAAGAGCGAATCGAGACTCGTGCAAAAAGTCTATTCTATAGGCATTCGATCATTGAATGCAATGAATCACGGAAATAATTTCATGCCGCCATCTTTTGCAGAATTATCTATTGACGTAATGACAAGCATAGCAAAGGTTTCTTAAAATTCGGGTTCTAAAATCTCAAAACAATGCTATGAAGGTGTTTGAGGGTATTTAAAATGCCCAGAAAATGCAAGGTGAACAAAAAAGGATACGAGTAACTCTGTGCATATTTATAATGTGAATTGTTGAAAAATAAATTTTAAGACTATATTATCTACGATTATACAGAGTCCACAGAAAATGCATGCACTTATGTTTATAACCATCGTTTTCCTTCATGAAAAAAGTACTGAGAACTTTAGTCTAACGATTATTTTTGGAATAGATGGTTCTTAAATGAAGATTTTTACTTTTGTGACAAAGGCAATAGTTTTTGTGCTTTATTTTCATTTATATATATTTAAATTTACTACCATACCTGTTGGTGGCAAAATTCACGTTTCCAAGGTTTGCTGTTGCTGTCCACTTGACGCTTGAAAAATGGCGAAACTGGTAAATATTCGTCTTCTTCAGATGATAACGGTGATGTAGGCTGAACAGGGCTGTTAAAAAATTCAAGTTCCTTTGGTAGACTTGATGTTCCTAAAAGGTAACAAAGCTAAATAAAGTTCACATAAAATTACGTACATCTAATTGTCAAATGAAACCAATTCCAATGACGTCACGCAGTGGCACCAATTAGCTCAAAATCATTCCCAGTGACCAAAACTACCTACCTGGACCACGTCTTTCTTTGCATTTCAAAACATATTTATAGGCCGTCTCTAATGTTATCTAAATAAAACAGTGAGCAAGGTATTTCTAAAAATGTGCTCCACATTGTTCCTGCCACAGTTCTTGATGTTGGAGATATTATCTTTAAAAACAATGCAATTTTCTCCATTTGGTACAATCTCGCGTTAGAGTTCGTCCCAAACATGGTTTTTTGATTTCTGCTCCCAAATTACCCATCTCCATCATTTTTTATTTTGGATTTTCATCTGTCTTGCTTAAAAAGGTAAGCAAATTACAATTGCAAAACATTGTATATGCTAGAAAATCTACAACTTACCTCGTAAGCAAAGAAATTTGATAAAATCTTCCGTTTTAGGTCTTTCCAATACTGAATTTCCCATTTCTTTCAGCAGTAAGCTATAATTTGAAATTTAACATCAGCAAAATATTTAAAAAGAAACATTATTTTGCAACATTACAATTTTTTATCACATTTACAAATCAGAGTTTCTAAAACGAATTAATTAATTTAAAGTTTTCTTCTAATTTAAACCACATTATTTAATAAAAAAATATCACACAATTGAACTGAAACAAAAACAATTTTACCTGCTTGGGCTACATGGTTGTGAATGAGCAAATTTACGCTGTGCTTGGAGCTGTCTTCTGGATCTAGAAATAATTTTCCAACATATAATTTGTTTAACATTACTCAAGTGTTTCTTAAATATTTTTCTACAATCAGATGGTAACAATGAACCTATTTTACTCTTCAGTTTTCTTGAAAACAGGGGCAACTAGGAGAGAGAAAATTAGGTGTTCAAGGTAACAAAATATTTGTCTAAGTCATGAAAAGGTTGAAAAGAAAACATTTATGTTTGTGGTGAAGCTTGGGGCTTTAGCCTTTGTATCTTGTATGATTAAGGAGGAACAGTTTTATTCAACTGAGTTAGCGATTTATTCAATCAAGATTGAAGAATGATTATCTTGAAGCGGCTAGCTCTTTGTTTCGGCTGCACAGTAGAATGTATGTCAAGAAAATACCAGGTGAGATATTAAGCATGGGCTGTGAATACCTTGCAGCCATCATAATCTTCAAGATCAGCTATTACCATGTCAACACAACAACTCTAGAATGTTCCTCCTCCGCAATTTATGCCTCAAAAAAGGTTTAAAGCTTTGAAAGTGTCCAGTTTCTGAGAATGATTCATAGTAAATATGGCAACACAGGTGACAACACAGATACCCAACACACTTTTTGAAATAGGCAAATGAACTTGCTCATCGTTTTTTATTTTGAAAAAATTGCTCATCGTTTTTTACTTTGAAAAACATCTCCCAAAATCTTGTCATGCTTAGTGTTATCATATAACATATAGTGGGAACAAAATTTAATACACAAGGAACAAAAGTTAACACACAGAACTGTAGTGGGAACAAAAGTTAACACACAAGGTATACCGCATTACACACATAGCATGATAAACCAGAAGTGGGAACCAGACTTTATAAAACCTGCTTGTGTTCACTGCAATCGTTTGATGCCACATGATAAATCTATTGAATTTTACCTTTGTTTTTCCAAAAGCCTGACAATAAAACATGTGTGTTCGCAGATAGAACATTTCTCCAGATATGAATCACATGGATGGATCAAGATGTCTTTATAACCAAAAAGCATTCATAGACAGAGAGTGATTATGAGACAGCACTGGAACACCCATGGAGGTCTGAACGACCTGTGTGGGATAAAATGTCATAAGTAATGTTAATGTATTGGAAACAAGCCACAAAATAAGATAATTTACTCACTGAATAGATTTGTGATTTTCAATATATCTTTTGTGTAAATTTCTATTTCCTCTCAGCTGTGATTCTTGTTGTTGTTTTGAGTTAAGACAAATGAAATCTCCTTCTGGAATAAACTTTTTGCTTTTTTTTTCATTATCATTAAAGCTGATGTTCATCCCTGTTGAATTCTGTTGAGAAGATAGGTTCACTCCTGGTTGGCCATTCAATGGCTTGCAATTTCTCCTTTTCTTCTTTTTGGTAACTTCCTGCAGTTTATCTGGAAATAACACTTCATTTGCATTGTTCAAAACTGCTTCAGATTGATACTGGACAGATTCTTGAATTTCCTGTTTTTCTCCATTTGATGTCTCTGTTGTAACTTCATTTTGATTTGATGAATCTTGATCAGACTTTGAGTGTTTTAGAGAAACATAGAGAGCTTTCTTGAGTGCTTGTTCTTCCTCTCTTAGCAACACTTGACTGTAGTCCTGTAAAAATTAAACAACTTTAGTTAAGTTTTTCACTAATTATCTAGATGTTAGAGGCTGGTAAAAATATTTCAGAAAGTCGTTGAAAATGCTTTGACGACAGAAAGAAAACATCTTTTAACCAACTCATTTCTACCCATACCATTTTAAAAATTCCAAAACTATTGACATGCAATTGAAAAGTCAGAGAGAGTCAGAGCCACAAGCTGTTAGGTACAGCGCGTGGCCCAAAGACTTATAATTATTGTTAAGAATGAAAAAACAATTACAACAACAACAACCACAAAAATAGCTCCAACTAGGTCTTGAACCACCAACCGTCCCTCTACAAGCTACCACATCCATTCAAGCCACTGAAAATTACAATCTGAATTTCGTTATATAAACATATCTACAGTATATATTATATACAGTATGTAAATGTACAAAGCACTGGTCCTACCGATTGCTATTTATGGATCAGAAACATGGTGTATGACCCAGCAGGACTCAGAAAAGCTCTCAGTGTTTGAAAATAACTGTATTCGCAGTATCCTTGGTGTGAAGTTGCAAGACAAGGTGTCAATTCAGAGGCTTAGAACAGTTATTGTCCGCAAGAGGCGCTTGACTTGGTTTGGGCACATATGCCGACTCACAAATGAAAGCTTGGTAAAGAGGATTTCATAACCAAGAGAGGAAGACGCAGACCACCAAAACATTGGCAAGAGTTAATCAAAGCTGACACTGGGCTACCATTAGCAACTGCAGAAAAGTACGCACAAGATCGAAATCTCTGGAGGAAGAATGTAAACACGAAATGGGCGAAGCCTCTACATGGGGTATGCAACTAAGTCAAGTCAAGTCAAGTAAGTTTATATAATTATGACCCTCTTATCCCTTCTTATTCTTCTCTGACCATATCCCTGACTAACCCTTTACTCCCCCTTGGCCTTAATTAATTAATTACCCAATCCTATCCCCCTACTATAGTAGGGGTGTAGTACCCCCCCCCCAACCAACGTGGAAGAAATTCAAAAGAAAAAACTGTCTCTCTCTTCTCTTCTATCTACACTAGACTAGTAGTAGTCTAGACTAGTTTAGATAGTTTCTCAGAAAAAGTACCAAGCTAACTGATGAACTATGAAGCTCCTTGATCCGATGCAAGGGAACTGTAACGTTTGCATTTAGTCTTCCAGAAAACTCACCAGACATGGTTTGACAATCTTTCTTTTTGGTCTACATTTCAAATAACTGTCTTTTACGCTAAGTTTGCGTGGCATCTCTCTATCCCTTCTCCTTGTTATGTTGATGTTGCTGTTCTTCTTCTGTGTGTCTGTGTGTTCTTTCTCTCTGAAACCACCAAGCATTTTTCTCAACAACAGCAACAATAAAAACTTATTTTGATTGTGGCAGAAAAAAGATGGCGCGCAGCTGCGAAGATTTGAGATCTGATGATGATAACAACCCATTTCTATTTTCAAAATTTATGAGGAAAGACACCAAAGAATCGGAAACAGCTCAAGTTTGGAAGAACTTTGATTCAAGTAATGAGTCAGTTGATCACGCACCATTTCCAGATCTTTGTAACCGCACTAATAATAGTGGTGGGTGATAAAGAAGTTAAAAAACTTTTTTTAGGCCTAGTTTAGTATTATATTTATAAGGCATTATAATATCATACTAATAAAATCTCATCTGGAGTAACAAGGGCAGATTTTGTAACAATAGTGAAATTGACACGCCAATTTCAAACCGATTAGCCATCGAAAACAAAGCAAATTATCTAATTATCTCAAGCAGAAAATATAGAAAAAACAAAGCCATGCCATATATGTTTGGGTTTTCTGCTTGTTGAGAGAATTTGCTGCCTTGAATGGCTAATCGCTTTGAAATTGGCATGTCAATTTCATTATTGTTACAAAATCTGCCCTTGCTATCTGTAGTAGCTTTTTTGTTTGAAGGAAAAATTAAAAAGTAATAATAAAATAACGTTTATAATATTACTGCATATTAAAATAATGTGTGTGCATTATTATTGTTATTTGACTTTTAAACATTTATTGAGTTGAGAAATGAGATCAACAGATTGATGATTTGATTGAAAACCTTTTTTAGGATCAAGACAAAAGAAAAAGAGAGACAAAAAGACAAAAGAGACAGCAGAAAGAAGACATAGAATTCTAAAGGTGCTGATTGTATTTATAAATCCACAATTTTCCAAAAGAAAACTACATCAAATATTCAAAGTAATTTTTAAATAAATAAAGAACATTTCAATTAAATATACAATGTTAACAGAAAATAAACAAGTAAATAATAATTTTTTCCAATGTTAATTTATTTTATGAGTCTTATTTTTCCATAGATTGTTGATGATGAAATTCAAACAGTTGACGAGGAAGAGGTGGACAAGCTTTTGCATTTGAGAAATGTAAGATTTGCTTCATATTATTACTTTCAAATAAAACTTGTGACAAAGTGGCACATACAACAGTTGTGATCAAGATTTCACACTTGCATTGCAGTATTTATGCTTAATTTTTATATGTATTTAATCAGAAGAATTCTAGCAATTTTTATAAATATTTAAGCAATAAATACACTTGAAACATTTCTGTATTATTCATATATGACTGTATTATTCATATATTAATCAGACTGATGTAACTTGCGACCAAACAAGTTCAAGCAATTCAGATAATGATGAAAAAATTGACAGTGACTCTGAAGATTTATCTCCTTTGGGATCAAGTTACGTTTTACCGGCAACTGCTGTCTCGGATTCAAATGATGTTAATTTACAGATGAAACAGGTCAGGCAAACTCAATTATATTTATACATGACATCAAGAATTTTCAGACAATTAAACTTTTGGACAAAATTTTGTTTGAAACTTAAATTATCTGGACATTTTTTAACCTAGCTCCAAAAATTTCCAAAAGTTATTTTGGTAAATTTTTTTATTCAAAATATTTTTTCTAGAATTATCCAATTTTCCAAGTTTAAATTGAAAGAAAATTGGGCAAATATCTTTTTTGCTGTGGAAGATTTTATTGATAAACTGAAAAAAACTAACTTGTGTCCAAAGTTATTTTAAATTGTTTTAAAGGAACACATTCAGTTGCTCTTTCAACAAAAATATGTTTAAGGAAAATATTTTTATTCTCTTTTATTGCAGCTAAAAAGTGAAAATGAATTACTAAGACAGCAAATGAAACAATTGGAACAAGAAATGGAGACTGAGCGGAAGGCAAGTACATCCAGGTTAGGAAAGTTACAATTTATATCATTATTTTGTCTTTACTTACAAAACAAGTAAACTAACTTTAATTATCTTCATCCCACTGTCTTTATGCTACAGTAGTATGAAGAAAATTGATGACCAGAAAACTAACAGAATAATTGGAAACTATTATACAACAGAATTATCCTTCTTGTAGAATAAACAACTTGGTAGATGAATTACGTAGTGCAAGGAAAAAGGAACTTGAAGAGACTGCTGCTTTGGAAGGCGTTGTTCACATGGTCGAAGATAATCTTAGACAGACAACAGTGAGTATTTGATGTTTTAGATCATGATGAAACATTCTACTTTTCTATTAAACATTCTATGTTTATCTGTCGACGTAATACACGTACTCTGCAAATTAACGTAATGTTTACTTTCATGATCGAGAGACCAGGAATACGACGACAGGTGGAGGTAAGTTTGCTGGATTTCACTTAAAGAAACTTTCCTTTTTGTTTCTTGTTCTTTTGTTTTTTAGCTTGCTTCTCCAACTAATCTTAAAGTCTTAATTTCATTTCAGCAACGTGCATTGAAAGCTGAGGCGTCCGTCTCTAAACTGAAGGACGAAATTAAATTTCTCAAGGTAAGCCTTTCTTTCGTTTGAAGCACTTACTTTGAAAATATTCCCGTTTGTATTATTAATTTAGCGAGATTCTATTGATACGTCGAACTTCTGTCAAGTCAAATTTTATTATTTCAAAACCGAGATAAATATATGCCAAATCTATCCTTTGAGGCCAGGCATCAAATTCCGTCAGTCAAATTTGAGTCAAACTCAAGAGAGTTTGCAACTCGACTCAAGTTTATGCTCTCTTGACGAGACAGCCAAATTAATTAAAATCCACGTTTGTGAAATTTAACTCAGTGTCATTGGAATTTGAGTCGATACAAGTGCGCGACGAGATTTTTCTCTAAAAATTTCAAATTTGGAATTAATTCTTATTTATTTAAATTCTAACTAATAAAAAATTGTACAAATGTCATTTAAATGAGGATATAAATGGCACTGTCTTCTTCTTTCCAACTTTCAAGGAGGAAACTATTCCTAAAACAAGATACACTCAAGTTGTAGAAGAATACGAATTTACATTGGAATCAATCCGACAAAAATCAAAAGATGCCAACCAATCTATGTGTAATGCCGCAAATACAGCTGAGCCTCTTTTAAAGTAAGTTACTACGAGAATTTTAGGCTGCAAAAACAACATAGGCTGCAGAAAACATAGCGTTCAAATCTTTTTTCTCTTAGCCAAATTGAATAACACTAACACCATGCGGGACCCCGCGGGATTGTTCCTCGCGGGTCCTAAACCGTTTTAGGTTGCTGTAATAATGAATCGCCACACCGTTTTGCAGATTAATCTAAAATCTTGGTTCATATTTGTTCATTGGGGTTCTTTCATATCGCGAAAAACATGGAAATTTTAAAGCTCCTGCTCGTACAATGCCGAGAGATATTAATGGTGTTAAATTTGGTTAGGAAAAATCTTTGGTGTGGGGTAGATCAATGGCACACAGTCGGACGGGAGTGTGCCATTGAGATTTTATAAACCCACTTTTCTTTAATGTTCAAATTTTCGTGCATAGCCAACATTAATGTTGCGTTTCATTCCAAATCACCCAACACAAAGGGAAATTTTTAATATCTAACCCAACATTAAAGCATCCTTGTTAAAAATCATACCCATGTTTAGAGAATTTGCTGCCTTCAAACCCATCTATATCGGCGGCACATACCCGTACCTACATATAAGGGTGTACCCCCTCCCCCCGGGGGGGGGGGGCAATGCGAGATCAACAACGCAAAGACTTGAACACAATGCTGAGTACAAAACCCATCTTAAACAGTTAACCAAGATGTCTGGACTTTGTTGCATGGCTCAGCAAATCTATAGTCTGGAAACAACGAATAAAAAATAACAAAATATAAACTCAGCAACAAAATGCGCGTTCAGAATTTGCAATTATTTCTCGCTGACATCTTTGGCAACATTTACCATCTTTGCCAGTTTGAAACTGGTAAGACAAAAATACGCCTTCTTATGGTGAAACAAAATTCAAGAACTGTAGTTTTGTAGAAAATTATTTTTGAATATAACCGTTTCCAGATATTTAAAATATTTAAATACTGAAAGTATGCTTAAAAGCCTAATTTTTTTTCATTTTTTAGGCAATTATTATCTGGAATATCTTCTTTACGATTAGTTTCTGAACAGTTTGAGAATATCGACAGGATTGCGGATGTCAACCCAACAAGAGATAGAACCGTTTGAGAATTTGATTTTCAAAATCAACGACTTTTGATTTATATATACAATTCACATACGCTTTCTCGGCTGCCCATTTTCTCGAACTTTCGCCATTTCGAACAAATTTTCATTATGATTTTGTTATAAAATACTGCTCGTTAATTCGAACATTCTCTACCTCTAACAGATTTCAATTTCTCGCAAGAGTTCGAGATAGTAGACTACGCGTAGCTTAGGAAGTATCGAGTCTGCACGCAAGTAGACTTGCCCAAATATTTATTTCGTACTCAATATATCGAGGCAATGCTATATCGAGGGAATGCTCTGAAAGTACTCAGCGAGAAATACTACTAAATAGCAGATAAGTGTGTTTTTAATTTCACTTAAGAGCAACAGCGCTTGTCGGATAGCGGTTCCGGTTCGAGATAGCGGATGTATATTTTTAATGTCAACTTTTATATTTTATTATTTATAGTATTCGACCATGTAAAAATGAGTGTAGTGTCATTAAATATATAAATACAAATGAGTATAAATATCTACAGAATGAATTTAGTAAACTGAAATAATTAATTTCAAATGTATACTTTGAAAAAAAATTATTATTCAAATATTGAAAATTCACAAATCTAACTATAAAATGCGATATTAAAATTGCTAAAACCACGTCATTACCGGGGATCATTACTTGGTCCAACTGAAAATATAATGCGTTGGCTATTTGTCCCCCATGGTTCCACCGTTCCACACATTCAGATAGTTAAAATCCAAAGAATCCTGGGAGGATTTCCTCACAAAATAACAAAGAATTCTGTTGTTTACATTGTCATTTTTTATTGTTTAGCATTCTCGCTCGCTCTCAGCCAAAAATCTCTGGCGAGAGAGCTCAAGACATGATGCGTTGGTAATTTGTTCCACATGCATGGCAGTCAAAACCCAAGAACCCCTATTGGGGAGGGAATTCCCTGCCAAACAACGAAGAACTTTTGTCTTTGGAGAGCCGGGCAATAAAGTCTGGGGTAATAATTTTAAAATAATTTTATCAATTTAGATCAATCATTTAAAAGAAAGAGAATACGTTTCTTTGCAAAATAAATCTTCCCAGTCAATTTTGTTATCCACTTTCGCCTCCGTGCCCTACTATTAAGTTTAAATGCGTTGCAAGTTCCTGTGTAAACTGGTGCAAATATTCTGCGATATATTTACGAATGTGCGTTGTTGGTATGGTGAAATGTGACGTCACGGGGGCAGATGGGTCAATGACCGAGATTGTTCTTTGTACTTCATGGCTGCTTCTGGTGTTAAAAGGATTATTGATGATTTTGGCCTCTGACCTCGTTTTATTCGGTCATTTTCCTCGTCAGATTCGCTCCTGTTCCAGTAAAAATTATTTTAAAATGAATTAACAGAACAGACACAAGTGTAAAAACATCACACAAAACGGCTGTGTCTAGAACTAATACACCAGAACACTGCAATCCACCCTTTCGAGCTGACACTGCCATTGTGTAAATTTTATCAAAATTGTGAGATATTGCATATTTGATTCTTAAAGGTAATTTATTAAATAAAGTTTAATCTGAAGAGAACAAATTTTTGAATTTCTACGTACATTTGTCAGAACTTTGGCCGTAAAAATGACAATAGAACAAAAACCTGTTCTAAAACTTTTCCATAATGGCAGCCTTAGATCGAAAACGTGGATTACTTGAAAAACAATGTTAAAATTAAAAGTTGAATTGAAAAAGTTCAAGCTGAAGCTTAGCAAACATCACATCAAGATTCCAAGTACGTGTACTGACAAAAAAACACGGTTGACCTAGTACGCATATGGAAGTTACCGGAATAATTATTAAAAACTCGACCTTTGATAGGGGGGGCTTATTCAAAAGACATCTTCCCTGAGAGCATTATCTAAAAAAAAGCATGAGTATTACCTAAAACAGTTATCTTCTATTAAACTAAACATAGGTATGGTAGTACAAAAAAGAAATTCTGGAAAGTTTGTAATCAATGTGTTGTCTTTCTTACTGAATCTGACAGAATATCAGAGGGGAGCTTATTCGATTTCTGTTTTGACAAAATAGGGGGGCTTATTTGAAAGAGGGGCTTATTTAAAAAATCACCTTGAAGAGGGGGGCTTATTCGAGAGGGGACTTAATTGAAATATTACGGTATCCTGATGACAAATTTCAAAATTATCAAAAAAATATCTTACTTCTCAGGTGGCCACTTCTTTTTCTTTTTCAAAAATGACATCTATAATAAAATATTCAAAAATTAAGAAGCAATAATGGTCCCTGAAAAAGATGGTTTAAAAATCATATTTCTAAGTTTACCAACACGAAACGTGCACTGCACGAGGATGCTTATACAACGGTTCTAAACGTGAGCTAGAAGGACCATATTTCCAACACGGTTTTCTATAGAGATATCCCTGACGTCATAAGGAAAGGACGCCTTCAACTTGTTGGCCACTGCTTTCGAGATAGCAGCGCTCCTGTCTCAAAGCTCGTCACCTGGACCCGACACATGGAACCACGTTGTTGGACGACCCAAAAGATCGTATGTGGACGCATACGTTTGGAGGATATGGGTGTTGAGAACGAGGCAGAGTTTGAAATGTGCATGAAAAATCAAGATGTCTGGCGTAAGATTGTTTCTCGTGGTTGCAACAACCTCGACCAGTGAAAGTAAAATTAAAGAGTTTACCTCAAAAGTAGCCTAAACGTGGTTAAGCCTCAGCTTAGGAAGTTAATTCATTTCATTCTCGATGCAAAATAAACATCCTCCAATGTAAAATAGATGTCCACGTATGAGGCAATTTCAAAAAAGATCATCTTCAAAATGATGTTATATGACCACTATAATTTAATAAGTTACCAGAATTCAATATGCGATAATATAAATCTAATAAATTCCAGTCATAAATATCTCCAAGTTGTACTCCATACAATCACAGTCAACCATCCACCAGTTTAATAATCCCAATAATCTGTCAACTGCGCAATAACCCCAAATGTCGGTAAGGGGTCGGTAATTCGCGTTCATATTTCAAGTCACCTTAAACGTCATCTACATATGTAGTTCATGAACAAACCCAAGTTACAAGAATCGTAAATATTTATGGATATCAAAGTCATAGCTATGTGATTGATTTTCAAACAAAACGCTATGAAACTACGAAACCTTTTCAATGCTTTATAATAAACAAAAACTCAGTTTAGCAAAATATAAATCATACCGTTCGTAATCTCCTTCTTGTTTCTGGGGTATATGGGGTATCACTTGAATTTCCATCAGTCGAATCAACACGCGTCCAGTGATCATCTTTAGTTCGTCTGGTCAAGCCTGATATCAAATGAACGTTTGGATCTGAGAGAAAAAATATGGGACTAATAAAACATATGGCATTTCGGCAGTCGATAATAAAAGCGATTATGATTGAATCGTAGTTGCATATGGCTTGAAAAGAATGAATTTAAAAAAGTTTATTAAAAATTACATCTACATTATTCGAGTTTTGCGAGCAAATGTACAAATTTGTTATAAATAAGTTATAAATTTGTTATTACATCAACAATCAACATTGTTCGAGTTTTGCCAGTAAATCAATCAATCAATCAATCAATCAAACGATCGATCAAATGTGCATGTATACATTACCTAAAAATAAGGTATAGTAGTAACACAAACTAATCTATAAAATAAAACAAAGAAAAACAAAAAAAAGCCATAAAGTATTTTTCTTTTCGGTAGATTCCTTTTAGATTTGTTACACGAGTCGTACTTTGGTTAGTCGCACTTACAATTTTAACCAGTTACAGTTAAAAGGCCACCAAGAGAAACGATGGGCCCCTGGAAAATTTAAGGTTTGAAAGGGCCCCCTTTTACTACAACTATTTACACTGGTAGGATTTTAACAAATTTTATTCACTCGGCCATTGAAATTAGCAGCCGTTGACTGCAGGCCCTTTGCTCCCTTCTCAGTGGCCCTGTATAGTTGAAAGACAACCAATCATCCAGTCAATAACGATTGAAATATCAGTTGTGAAATTAAAACATAAATATTATCACACACAAACACGCATAAACAGTGCAGTGAACAAAGCTGGAAAGAAAACAAATTTCTCGCACAGAACTGCGGATGGTTTAAAGAATACAATCACGATATCCCATCAACAGCCAAAGTGTCCATCAGCCCATGGAAGTAATTAACTCATTAAGAGAAAAGATAAAGAATATCAAAATAAGACAAAACCCACAATTGAGCAAAGGATTGATCAGTTTCTGAAACGAATATCGAAGTTCTATTTACAATACCTCAAGAGAACCTGCCCAATAACAAATTTTCATATATTGAACTTTGCTGTACTCTCACAGCTGCGCGTATTCAGCACCTCAAAACGATAAGCAAAAGTCCCGTATGTTCTTAAAAGGAGTAAAATCCACCAGCCTCATTCTGGTCAAAAAAGAAGTATAAATACAAAAGTTGCCTCATGTTCGTCATTGTCCGACAGCAAGCCGACAAGCGCTGCTGCGGTCTCTGTGTTCATGGAAAGTATCAGACGTTTTGGGTAAATGTTTCAATGTTGACTAGTTTTTATGAGGAACTCGTGTGAGGTTTTGCTTGTAAAACTATATCAATTCCAAATGTAAATAGACTTTGTGAACTGCAAACTTTATGGATTAATACAGAGGAAGCCCTTACAGAGGAAGTGTTTCCAGCTATTTTATCTCTTGCGTCAGGTGGCAATGCTATACATGAAATGTGGTTTGATTTAAATACGCGGTTTTCCAATTCATCAGCCATTCCCATCCTTTATTTAAAAGGTTGAGCAAAATGTAAACAATTTCTCTGAAAAGTTTTTGACAAATGTTAGGCGACTGGCATGATTTTGGTGAGATATAAAACTTGACTTACTTGACTTAAGGCGCCTTCCGGCGAGAATAAAACGCCACACGAAAAACGTACGTTTTGGAATAACAGCCTCAAAAATATTCTTCTTCGGTAAAAAAAATAGGATTACAGTCCATCAATACAAATGAGAGATGAGTTTAGAAAATCGATGACGAGGGAAAATAAAATAATTTTTTAAAAACGACCACAGAGTTTCCTTGTTGTGCTGCCCAAATTCCATGGAAAGGATAGAAAAAATAAAACGATATCCTAAACTTTAACACAAAATTCCAAATATACGCATTCTCATTTGACAAATTAAATGCACGCAATTATTTTATTTATTAAATGTACAAGATTATAAATAATAATTCTGAGTTTAAGCTACCTTTACAAATAACATTTTGTAGCCACACCACACGAAATTTGCTTCAACTTTAACATTAAGGAAAATGCTCCAAAGCCCTCATTTTAAGACATCCTGAAATTGTTTCTGTTTGTTTTATTTCTTATTTCTAAATCAGCTTTTAAAGCTTAGAGTAAACTAAAGATTATTTAATGTTATTTCTAGTGCTGATTTTTGCAGAAATGTGCAGAAAAATATGGGGCAAAGGTGTCATAAAATATAGAGCATTTGTGAGTTATTGAATAAAATATTATTTGTTACAAACTATGATACGTTTATATATTACATTAATTCATTTATGTTTGATAAATTTAAAGATATATCTATGAAAGATAAATTATATAAGATATATCTAAGAAAGAAACGTTACAATAAAATGTTATGATTAAAACTTAAATCTAACACCTTCAAAATCTAAAATAAGTTTTTATTAAAACTAAATCTAACAAAAGAAGTGAAGTTAAATCTAATAACATAAGAACAGTTTGCATATCTCTGAGCGTAATTTTACCCTTTATTTGCAATTTCAAAATATTTTTAATATACAGGGTGAAGGAAAAGTCGAGGTTATTTTGACGCTCTCTAGTTTTGGGAAGAAACAGTCGACAAATGTTCATTTAAAGTCCGTTGTGTATCAGAAAAGTTAGCTTAGATGTGGAAATTTATTTGGTCAAAATTGGTAACTCAACGACGGCTTAATAGTTAATTTACCCCTGGCGGTAACACGAGATTACACGTGCACTCACAATTACTGCAAGGCTGAAAAGTTGACCAGACTTGATAAAAATTTACGGTGATTTCAAAAATGTTTGCAAATGAGCATTATGAACAAATCGTGTGCAATTTGACCTTTTTATATAAATAAATAAATTTATGTTATAAATAAATTTTCACACCTAAGGTAGCTTCTCATACATGCAAGAGACTCTGATCAGCTGTTTCTTCGTAAAACTTTAGAGCACCAAAAAACCCATAACATACGATTCTTTCACCCCATAACTTACGATCCTACACCCCATAACATACGATCCTTTCACCCCATAACATACGACTCTTCTCCCCATAACATGCGATTCTTCACCCAATAACATTCGATTCTTTCACTCCATGATCTACGATCCTATATGCCTTAACCTACGATTTCAAACATAACACACAGACACACATACACATCCACACGCAAACATAAGGCGATTTTCCACTAGGTGACTTTGATCGCGCTAAGCGATTGATTTCGAAATTACGCCTTCGCCCTACTCTTTCGCGGCGATCAGAAGCGAAGGCCAATCACTGCAGAGCTGCAAGCCACAACAATGAACTTTAAAACAATAGATGGCAACACCCACCGTGCGGCTGTCGCTATCGCCATTGGAAATCAAATGAGCCGTCTGGCGACGCGGAATCGATCGATTCGCGCGAACAAAGTGGCCTAGTAGAAAACCGCCTTTAAATGATAAAAAAACGAAATATGATTTTTAATCGTCCTGTGAACTCGTTTGTCTGTTTATCTGTTTGGATAATTTTCGATTCTTCTTCGGGTCTTGTTCAAAACGAAAACTTGTACGAATAACAACAGGCTTGTTTCCATCTACAGTTAAGAATTTTAAGCAAAAAGTTAAAAGCTTTTCTGCAGTAATATTCACTTTGAAATCCAAAAAAGAAAATCTCTTCACATTGTAAGAAGGATAAAGGAAAATCAAAAGTGTGCATAAATGTTTCCAGTTAGTATCCACAAATTAACATACATGAGAATGTTAGGAACATGTTTTGTTGTATCTAGAAGTAAGAATTTTAGGCAAAAAAAAGCTTTACTGGCAGTAAAATTAAGGTAAAAATAAAGGAAAATCAAAGATGTGCATAAATGTTTCCAGTCTTAAAAACATCTACAAATTAAAATATCCTACTACATGAGAAGGTTGAGAACAGACAAAACCAATAACAACACACAGCGAGGGATCTAACATAGATACTCTTCCAAATAGTACAGCAGGGGTAACTAATGTAGGTATGTAATCTCAAGCCTAGAATTATAGAAATGTGGGTGTATTTTTTAGCCCTTTTTCATCTACGTGAATGGACAAATTGAAAAACATTCACCGAAAACCATCGCTGTGTTGGTAATTTCAAAAGATGTGTTTTAGGAAGAGAATGATGACAACACGAGTGTCTAATTTGTTATCAACTGAAATGTGGATGGTAATTAATTAATCGATATCAAAGAAATTTAGCCCCGATAACCTTAAACTTAATTCTCTCAACAACAAACAAAACCTTCACTGAAAAACAATAGCAAAGAAATTTTCATTTGGCCAATTAGGCCATCCTTCATGAAACATTGAAACCACTAGATGATGAAACATTTTAGACTTAGCTTTTATTTCTTCTTATTTCTTCTAAAACATTACGGCGTTTAGGTCAAAATGCCGGGTAGCCCACAAAAGCCCAGGTAGCCCCCCGTTTGTAAAGCTGCTGATTTGGAACGGCTTTGTTTTTAAAATTCTGTTGTTGCTTTTGATTTTTAACGAGGCTTCAGTTTATATTTAGATAGCTAGTTTTCCCAAATCTATTTTATAATCAATGAGATATACTCGATGCAGTAAAAAATTGAGAATTTTGCTGCTGCAATCAGCTGAAAATACAACATTATAGCAAAGAGAAAGCCATTACTGTAATTAGTAGATTTTGGAAAACAAGGTATCAAACAATACATTGAAGCTTTTTACATAAACTTCAAGGAAAAACAAAATTTTCAAAATTGAAGCTCCTCAATAGCAGCTTTGTAAATGTGGAGGAGCATTTTTTGAGCCACCCGGCACATTTACTGTAAATGCAAATTCAAAAAAGAATCACTAAAACTTCTTCTCCAAAGTATCCTTTCAGCAGATTTCTTCGCCTTTGTCCTTGCGCTCAATATCACATTCGAGTAACGACGAGGCTGCTTCAAGCGTTCTGTTGCCATAAAGGAAAATCAGGTTTAGCAATTGGTTCTAGAGTTACTGATCATGATTTCATCCATTTTGCATCATTTGATATACTATGTGAATCACATTTGGTTTGATTTCGTTTCAAATTATTGATTAATCAGCATTTGAATCAAAGTTATAATCGAACAATCAACATCAACATCGATAAATCATGTTTACAAATCAAATCAACTGGAAATTTATCAATGCAAGCATTCAATTCATTTCTAATAGATTGGTAATTGGCTATTAATTCCTTGTGATTGTTTATTATTTTATTACCATCAAAATCAATCGTGAATCGCATCTAATCAACAACCTTTGATATGATTACTGAATCATTCTCAAATCATAGTTAATCATCAATGGGTGGGTCATCATTTAATCATCATCACAAATCAAATATCTATAGTTGGCAGGCTATGGCTTAAATCACAGCTGCAATTCCGAATCAAAAATCAGCCAAAATTCATTAAATAATCACATTAAGCAATCACACAATTAATGAAGAATCACTAAAACTTCTTCTCCAAAGTTTCTATTCGGCAGATTTCTTTGCCTTTGTCCTTGCGCTCAATAGAGACTTTAAGCATGCCAAACGCTAACACTAACCTTAACGTTAGTGCGTCATCCCCTATTGTTCTCTTATCAACGCCCACTGAATTCACGTGAGCAATCGAAAAACATGGGGGAAGACCCTTACGTTAATGTTTTCACCCATTGTTCTAAAACGTTA
>JAYJMH010052969.1:0-13303 GCA_036873815.1 Phacellophora camtschatica | reverse complement strand
GCCAAGCGCAGAAACCCATACCTTGCAAGAATAGCAAGTGTATGTGCCTGAAACTGAAAGGTTATGTATAACCCGTGCGTTATGTATAACCCATACCTTCGCGGGCTAGGGATAACTCACTCACTCAACTCACTCAGGGGCAAACAATAGAAAAACAAATAAATTGTTGTGACTTTGGCAGGGCAAGGGGCTGTTTACCAAAATCTGTTTACTCTGCTGCGAGGTGAAACTTCACTCGTGACTATAAAGAGAACACACGTTTCAAGTTTCAAGAATCAGAAAAGTTTCAAAAAATACTAAAATTTAAAGAAATTATCGGAATTTTGATTCGTTTACTTTCGAATAATCACAAATTGTATCATATCTACAATGTTTGCCAAAAGTCGTTGGATCACTCACTCAGATTGTCAAAAATTCAATAAATTTGTCTTCAAATGTCCACATTTAACCGGGGGGAGAGGGGGGAACTCGAGTAGAAGCATGAAAATTTGACAAAGTGTTCCAAGACCATTGTAAAGCATTGTAATTTGGAAAAAAAATTATAGAAAATTTAACACAAATTAAATACGTAAAAAACACAATGTTATCACATTTATTAAAATAACAAAAAATGGACGTTAGAAAATTAAAAAGAGCAGTCATAGGATCATAAATTCAAAGCTAACTCTAAAACTTCTCGAAGATAAAACTAGTATTTCTTCCATACCCCCAAAATTGCTCCAATAATGCCCTTCAAATGACCAAATTTAGAAAATTCATAGAACTCTATTATCCGAAATCTTATAATCTGAAACACCAAACGAGGCATCACCAAACAGCTCTGCGGAGTCTATCAGTTTTTGCGGAGGAGTGATAAACAAAAACATGTCGTACATGTTCAGTCACCCTGCGCTCATTGAGTAGTAACAAAAGTTACATCATAAAATGTTACGAAATTCACAATAATTATATGGGATAAAAACTCATAGAATCTACGTGAGAAAAACTGTTGTTTTGAGTATTATTGTAGATTTAAAAAAATTCGTAGTTTCAATTAATTTTACATACGAAGTGTATTGCTATGCATTTTAACAATAAGTTACCATATATGGCATTATTTGCCACATGGCATCAAACCTATTTAACTAAATCAAGAAATTTTTAACATCCGGTAAATGACACCTTATCATACAAAATAAAATTTAATTATATACTTTACAGGATGTACGAAGTGCAATTTCTTTTTGGATATTCACAAGATATAAACAGTTTTGCATTTGAAAATAATAATTTTCGGAAGTGCTTCTTTACTGGGCCTAGCAAGGTAACAGTAATGAAACTTCTGTTGAAACTTGTAATGTTTAATTTTTAAATTAAATTAAACCCTTTCACGTCCGGATTCATTTCTACTCAGCAGACAAATCCTATGCAAACTTTTTTTGCAAGGGGTAGTAAATGGAAACCAATTAAATTCGTAAGATAAACTTACATTGAAATATTTTAAATCAATATAAAGTCCTGCCCGCATTCACCCCCTGAAAATATGATGTTTTAAGATGTTTGTTAATGGGCCATATGCACTTCCTGGGGGAAAAGGGATAAATGTATAATATATAAATATCTGATGAGAGAAACAGTAAGTCCTGCAAGTAATGTGACTGTACGAAACTTCAATGTATAACCCTAAAGATCTTGGCATGAAACAATTTTCCAGCTAAGTTATTTCACTACCCGCCACTGTCGACAAAACCCACTATCTTAAAGTTTCCCTGAAAAGCGTGAGTACCCGAGCATTTTCCGCAAGCATAAAGTAAACATCCCATAGCAGTAAGGTTGCAAGTATACATAAAGCTCGAGTAAAAAACATGCGTTGCCCGCAGGAGGTTAAAGGTATTTGGTAAAATCTGCGTATAACCTGTTCTTTTGCTGTTATATGTCGTTTCATACATGTTTCCAATCCCATTCAAACATTTTCTTGCCTTTCAATTCTTTACTATGAAATTTTTCATTGGCACAAATATATATAATAAATTTATAAAAAATTAATTCTACATATTAAATTTGTTTTTTGTGTTTGGTGATGAATGTTTGTGCTAGACTTTGCAACAAAATCAATACCACCACATAGCAGCCGTTCTGACATGGTCCTCTTTTGCATTTCTGCATTTTTGCATTTAGGCTTTCTGGATCTGAAGAGTGTGCATTGTCTTGTAGTCATGGAAACATATCATGAGTCCTGGAGCATTGCACGGACGTCCCAAATCTGAAGAAAAAATGATAAGTTATAAAGTTATCCAAGTGAAGTATAGGGATTTCTAGTCACGGTTGCAAAATAATTCCGTGTATCTCCGAACACGGGAATAATGAAAGAAAAAGTAGTATTAATTAAAGTAAACTACCACAGTAAAGAAAAAGTGAATTAATAGCAAAATGCAGCAGCTGAGGGCAGGTTTTAAAAAAGTTTGTTTCAAACACACAGCCGACAGTTGTTAGCATTCCTGCATCTCACTCGAGCGACCGGGGTTTTTAATCCCAGCCCCGTCTTCTAAAGTTCACTCAGCTTTCCATCCTTCCGAAGTCTATAAATGAGTGTCAGCTTGCTTTGCTTGTGGATTGTGGATGGCTATGTATAGCCCGTGTCCCCTGCTGGAAAAAAGTCATTTTGAGACTTTTGCAGGCTAGGCACGTTAAATACGATCACTCACTCACTCTCGACAGTTGTCAGTCTTTTGAAAAAATGCTTATTAACACTTGTAGATCAATTATTGATTTTAGATAAATTATTGCGAATCAAAAGGCTTTAACTTTCTTTTTAAATGTACTAATGTTGAAGAATCTTTTCAATTTGAATTTTCATAACTTTTGCCAAGTGCCTTCACTGAAGCTCCAAAAAAGGAAGCGCCCTCAAACCAACAGTAGTACAGTCGGGCACGTTTTGCTGCCCTGGTGCTAGTAAATAAACTTCTCTCAAACAACAATAAAAACAAATATATTTAGCGCTCAAAGAACCATTTCCTCGCAACAAAAATCCAGAATGGAAAAATTGTATAAAGTTAAAATTGAGTTATTGCGAAACAAATTCTTTAAAATATGTTATTGTATATTTCATATAAAATTAAAATAAATTTAAGTTGACAAAAATTGATCTTCTATAACTTTGTAAAGTTATTTTCAAGTTACCTCGAGTTAACTCGAGTTATCTCAAGTTACGTCGAATCACCTCGGGGCAGCCTGAAGCTGGCATAATCTTAAATAACCTCACCAGGTTACCTCGAGTTACTAAACAGTAAAGAAAGTAAACAATGGCAAAGAAACATACTTTAACGATCTTGTCAGCACCGCATGTAACTATTCTCCCTTTACTTAAATCCAAAGACATATGTGTAATTGCATGTTTTGTATCGTGAAATGTTGCTAATGATGTCGTCCTACAAGATAAAACACATATTAATCGTATAATTGCAAGTGTGGCATTATATTATGAATGATGATGTGTTGCTATTAAAATTATCGCACCTTACAAGATAATATGCAAAGCAAATCGTCGGATGGCATGTTTTGTATCGTGAAATGTTGTCGTCATGTTGTCTTACGTAGTGTTACACGACAAAGCGCAAATAAGCCGAAAAAAACAATACATGAAATAAAATCACCTTGTACGATAAAACACAAATGACGACAACATTTCAACATTTCTCAACGTGTAAAAAATCCAATTACTATTTTTACGGTCAGAAGATCTGAAATCATGACAAACTTACTCCTTTTCTGTTAATCCATTATGACATTCAGCGCATAATCTCACTGTAAACTCAAACCCAAGCAGTGGCAATTGTGATGAATTCTCACTGCATTTGCCGCATACAGCTCGGCCACATTTTCTGCAGTGATGCTATAAGAAAATCAAATGAAATTATTCAAAACGATCTGAAACAATTTTTAAAACATTTTATGTGGAAGAAACAATGTAGCTATGAACCTGAAGATGAGTTATGCTCGAAACGTTGCATCGTATTTTCATATTTAATAGTACAGTCATTTATTCATTGAGGGTCTATGTCTTTTATCAAACTCATTGAACCCAGAACAAATTTGGGGCGGCAATAAACTTGCTTACAATATGAGTTTAGCCAACAAAATCACAGAATTTTCATCATATATTTAGAAGACCTGAGAGTTGACTTGCTACAAGTCTCAGGTTTATTTATCAAAATCAAATGCAGCGCAGCGTCAAAAAAGTGAGAACGCGAGAGACTTTTCCGACTCGGTGTATACACTGCAGTCTCATTGGATGGTTTGACAGAATTCTGTTAAAGAGCTATTTTGGTACACCGGGTTGCACGAGTCTCAGTTTTCTTGCACTCTCCCTCTTTTGACACTGCACTGCACTTGCTTATGTTAAATAAACGTGAGACTTGTAGCAATACAAGGGTTGATTGGCTATTCTCAAAATGTGAAAAAGTAAAAAGTCAATGAAATACATACTGTAGCTATCTTTAAAATCTTAAAATTTCTCATTAATAAGAGAAAGGTCGTATTGTTTTTGCAAAAGAAAACAAAAATGCATTGTGAAGTTTAATTTTTATAACTCCAGCTCATTTACTTCAAATTCCTCGTTGACTTAGCCCTTTCACACCCGGATTTATTTCCAGTCACATGTAAATCTTATTTAGGTTTTTAATTTTACAGGGGGTAACATTTACAAAACAACTCAACCCAAGATTCATGCTAATATTTTAAAACTAACTGAAAAGTTTCCCCTGAAAATATTATGTTATACGTAGTTCATCAATGGGCGATATGGCTCTCTGAGGATAAAAGGGATGGTTTTCCCCGGGATAAAAGGGGTGGTTTTTGCACAATTATTATCAGCATACACCCCCCGATGTTTAATGGAGAGAAAAATACTAACTTGTCTGACACCAACAACTTTCTTTTCCATCATATGTTTGAAATTCCAAAAAAATGGCTGCGAACACTTCTCACATGTATCACTTTGAGACCAATTCGGAGTCTGGAAAAAGAAAATAGTTCACACTGATTCAACAAAAGTTATCCACTTTCTACTGCGCAGCGTGTCTCAGAAAATATATACACATTTGCAAAACACCTGTGGAGGAATCGTTCCAAAATGCTTGTTGGAGCACATATAGACATTGACGTCAATTTAACCAGTATATGGTTTAGATATAGTTTAATTCTGTTTCGGTCACAGATACCCAAATCCTTGTTGGAACATATAAAAACTACAATCAACTACGGATCAACTAAAAAAAAATACCTCATCTCTTTTGGTTTTCATATCCCACGTCACAAGAATCTCATCTTCACTACCTGAGAATAACTTTTTCGTGTGTGATGCATATGAAAGACCTCTTACTTTGCTCCTACAAAGCAAGATCATACCAAATATAACAAATCTCTTTGATGACATTAAAAGAAGAATAAATCTATCACAAGCATTTACAACTAAATATAAGGCCTTTTTTAGAGGAAAAGCCATGCACAAATTGTCGTCATTAAATTGTCATGGTCAAAATGCATGTTTTATTTTAAGTATCTGCAGGGTGAGTCACGGCTATTGATAGTTTTGCGAGGAAACTGCTGATCAAGCTCATTATTGTATGCCCAAGAGGCTGCTGCAAGGCTCCCTTTTTCTTTTCGTCCAGTACTAAATATCTTTAAACCTGGAAATGTAATGGCTAAACATCCACATAAATGACTTTTCACGGGTGAAAACTAATGATCCGACTAATGATCCAAAATTACTGATCTGACTAATGATCCGAATGATCTGAAATGAATGGCCCGACTAATGATCCGAAATAAAAAATCCGAAAAATGTTCCGAAATTAATGATCCGACTAATGATCCGAATGATCTGAAATGAATGGCCCGACTAATGATCTGAAATTAATAATCCGACAAATGATCCGAAATTAATGATCCGACTAATGATCCGAATGATCTGAAATTATAAATCTGATTGATCCGAAATTAATGATTCGACTAATGATCCGAATGATCCGAAATTAATGATCTGACTAATGATCCGATTGATCCGTAATTAATGATCCGACTAATGATCTAAATGGTCCGAAATTAATGATCCGACTAATGATTCGAAATGCAAATTAATTAACCATAAAAACCAAATGAGTTTTGTAAATTATCAAAATTCGATTTCGAAGTAATCTTATTTGTTTTAGCTCAGCTATGAAGATAACGGGTATCCTTTTTTGTCAAAAATAGCATATTCTGACAGTTAAAATCAGTGAAATTAAGCTTTTGCAGGGGACATGGGATTTAAGTGTACTTTTAAACGTAATTACCGAAACAAGCTTTTTAAAATATACACTATATTTACAATTTCATTCGTTTCAAATGAAAAGGAAAAAAATGTCAAGGGATTACATCAGTGAAAAATCAGCTATCCCAGCCAGTCATCAGTGAATGGAACAAACTGAAGTTAATATCTTCTTAAAGCCTTTAGTGTACAAAAATATCAAAAACACATCAAACGTACGTGTGTCCTTGAAGTTCAAGGGCAGTTCCCTGATTTCCTCCAATATCCCATATTATTATTGATTGATCAAAACTTCCTGAAAACAGCCATTGTTGGTCTGGATCCCATGTTAGACACTGTATGCTACCTGAAAATAAACAACAAGATATATTTTCTGATAAAAATCCCTACACTTGAGTTTGAGTGACGGAAAGGGGACATCCGACCAGTATATGCCTGGTAAGAAACTTAAATAGTATACAAAATTGACATACTTATGATACGTCCTTTTAATAAAAAATGCTTTGATTTAATATTAAGTTATGTGTTCAATGAAAAACAGTATGTCTTGCGTGTAGCACATTGCTCTTCTTTAGCAATTGAATTTTAATAATTTTAAGATAAGGTCATGTAAGGTTAATTATACAACATTTCAGGATGAAAAGAAAGACACCCAATCAACGTCTTCTAAAATTTACAGATACTGGTTTCATTGTCATGCTACATTGTCTTTGTTTGCCATATGATATTTCATTCCAAATTCCAATAACTGGTTCAATAGAAAAATTATTTACTCAAGAAGAATACAAATTTTAACACAATACATACCGGAATGTCCTTTTAAAGTTGTGACTTTGGTCAAAGTCTTCTCTTCGTAATTGAGTCTCAAAATGGTTATCGTTCCACTGAAGTCCCCAACAAAAACATATTTCGAATCAGGATCAAATCTGTACAACCGAATTAAGGATGTATATAAAATTTCCAATAACCCACTGACGTCTTTTCAAACATAATCAACATCTCGTTGATTTTCAAACATAATCAACAGTGCAGGCAAGTAGAGTTAGCCCCCATGTTTAAGAGACCAGTGATAAAAAACTTCAAGGCTCATTTTCTCAGAAGAACAAAATGAAATAGAAGGTATTTCTAAAAGGCAGGGCTTGGATAGTAAAATTTGTTTCTTAAATTCGGTGCCTTATTGCTTCAGCTAGGTTGAAAAATACACAAATATATACTTAGAAAATTGATGAAAGATTAATATTACAAAAACAATTCATTGACTATAGTGAGTTTTTGCTTAGTTTGGTTCATGTTTAGTTTTATAGCGACTCATACAACAGAAGAGACACATCAAAAATAAGTACCATAGCAGGGGCGGAGCAAAGGTGGGGAGGGGGCAAGGGCAACTACCCCGAATCTCTTGTTAGTTGGCTTGCTTGTCATTAAGTTAGCCAGATCTCTCTCTAAAGAACCTTTTTGCCCCTCCCTAATCACCCGAACCGATCTCCACCCCGTTACCATGTGCAATGGGCACTATGCAGACTCCGCATAGTGGACTTATGATACAAATTGCAACAGTAAACAAAGAAAAGGATACTGCATGCACGTGCACCAAGCCGTTGTGTTATAACCACCAAGCCTTCGTCCCTCTGATGTACTGTGCCATTGAAAATATTTGTCATTACCACAACTAAGTAGCCAATTGAATTCATCCGAATATATCACTGATTTAACAGTCTTTGTATGAGCTAGTTAAAGAAAAAAGGGTTCAAGAAAAGAGGAATATATTTAATGTATATATATATATGAATATATATATGTGTTGTGTATCAGATAGCGTATCATTTAAAAATTCTTGTGAAGCAAATGGCTTTGGTATTTTAATCACATTTTCAACCCCAAACCGTGTTTAAGAATGCTTACTGGGAAATAGAAGCAACATGAAATGAAAATAGAAGGGATATTTTGATCCTTTTCCATTCCTTGGACAGTATCAGCTTGTGACACAAGTGGAAGAACTATTTGAATAAAACTATATTAAAAGTTCTTCGCCATGATAAATAAAAAAAATATTCATAAAATGTGTGAATATCATCAACATCAAATTCTGCTGATGAGTATGAAGAGTCCGCTTTTCTTTTGTTATGAGACAGCTTAGCAATTTGAAGCAGGAACGGGGAACAAACATGAGAATATGCATGAACATGCTGGAATGTGTGGAAATATGCCAAAACGTATGCGTAGGCTGTTAATAGGTAGCAAAAATTTATATATATATATATATACAGTACAGGCCATTTGTAACTTAACATAATTTCCTTGCTATGTTAAGTTACGAATGGCCTGTACTGTATATATTTAAAGTATATACTTATAAGTATGAACAAAATGGTTTACTAAGAAATATAAAACTACCATGCTATAAAATTTATAATGATTAAAAGTAAAATCAATTTTAAACGTTTGATGGACCAAAATATCCCACCCAGAGTGCTTCTCAGATGCAATTTTAAGCACTATCAAAATTGAAAATGTATTTTCTCAGGAATTATTCTTGTAACTAAATAGAAACAAACCTAAATAATTTCTCTCGGGAACCAATTTATTCAAATCTTCAGATAATCTCATTTCCTAGAAAGTGAAAAAAAAATTCTCAAACATTGCACACCACATAGTACAAGAATAGCTGAAATAATAATATGAGATAAAATAGCATACCAGATTAACGAAGGAAGGCTTAGGTTAAATGTAATGCTTCTCATGTGCCAAGTCTAATATAATTTGGTTTGACACCAGCTCAACATTAGTACAAATTTGAGATACATATTGAGGTAATTGTGTCAACTTTAATCCTGCAGAGAAAATGATTGGATCGAATTAGCTAGCAGAAACCAAATTGTGACTGCTATAGACAAGATAAGTATACAGGAACGATGTATAACTGGAAGCTTTGCTTTTGCCCTGGGCCTTGCGGCCCCCAAAATATTTGAGCTTAGGGCCCAACTAAAAATTGTGATTTGTAAAATTTATCATGACATATTTTCCAATATTTTTTAGATATATTTTCAAACTGCTCAATAAGCATTTGCTTGAAATGACTGAAGCTTGAAAAGATTGATCTTTTCCACACAAATACAAACCAATATGAAAGCCATACAAAAGAGATGATGCAACCATGCAAATTTATCCGCATTTGACATTGGACTTGGTATTTTAAAGATACCCCAATCAGATTTTGCCAAGGGCCCTAAACAATGCAGGCCTGTCTTTACCTGGCCCTAATTTTTGAAATGAGACCTTTCACAGCATTTCTACCAACAGACTATTGTGCAAAATAAAATGTAAATAATAATAAAAAATGCTGAATTAAGGCGTACCGATATGGTTCCATTGGATAAGCCAACAAAAAGCTTGCTACTTTCACCATCATAAAACAATGATGTGCAAGAAGCTAAAAAGCAGAATAAATAATATAATTAGACACATTTAATATATTTAGCATGCATAGATAAATTCAAGATGAAACTCACTGTACTTTGGAATGTGAATCATTCAAAATACCAAGAGAAACATTTACAAAAGAAATCAACAAATTATATCCAAATTTCAAAATAATTCCCACAAATGAACTTATACAATGCATAAGTATGATTCAAAACATGTAATCAACAATTTTGTAGATAGTGTATCATATATCAGTGTTTTTCATTCAGTTAAATTTAGACCATGCATCTAATTAATATTGTGTCATGAAAGATTTTTAAAAGTCCATAAAAATTCTACAACCCATCCACCATTATGTTTATTGATATAGAATATAAAACATTTACAAATTAATCAATATAATTAGTACAGAGTGACTAACAAACGCCTTTAAACTTGCAAAGTTACATTGTTTTGAGTGTGCTGGTGCAATAGTTGACATTGCTACAATTAATTTAGCCCTTCCTGTGACGGCAACATAACAATAAGCTTGATTATTATAGCATAAAGTAACAACAAGATGTTTTAAACATAAAAAATGTTTTGAGTAAATTCTCTTTCCTTCTCATAGGTATTTCAGCAATAGAAATAATTGTCATCTCACTGTATTTTGTCAGATATATAATTATAGATAAAGTTTAGTTTGTAATTTTTGTTTTGCTGTTGTACTGTATGTACCTTGTGGCGAATATACTTAATATGGAATATAATTGAGTCACACAGTTAGTTTTCATACCAGGCATATAATGACAGATACTTGGCCAATATTGTCCACTGTCTCTCTTTATCCAGACTCGAAGGCTTCTAAAAATTAAAAAAAGAATTTGTAACAGCATACTGCTGTGGATGACCAAAAACTTAATGTTAAAAGAAAATTATAGCCTGGGATCTTTGCTTTGTTTGTTGTTGTTTATGTTTAAATATGGCCAGTTCACAGGCTAGGAAAATGAAAAATAAACAATGAAATATGAGGTGTTCCAAAAAATAACCAGCTGTGGTTGATTCAATAGATCCAGAAAGCAAACATTTATGTAAGTGGAAACTAATCAACTTATATGAACTTACTCTCTTTGAAGGTTGTGTGTATTCAAAGAGAATATAAATATAATAATTTGTTCAAAGTTATTTTAACAGAAAATATCATATTTAATTTAACAGAAAAGTTCAAGATAAAATTGTTTTGGTAAAATTAACATGATTTCAACATAACATATGAATTTATATACATGACATCATAAAGAATATTATTGTCAATGCTCAAGTAGGTGTTCAAAGTCACTCTGCTGATGGTTATTTTGACGTCAGAAATGTTTTAGAGATGGCAGATACAACTTTGAGGCATGAGCATATGAGAAAATTGAGGCATGAGAAAACTGTTTTAGTTATAAAAATGCAATGAACGAGGTCTGAATAGATTTCCTGTTGACACCGTTGCATTCTAAGTTTTCTAAGAAAACATTCAGTGCTTGTTGATCAATGAACCCAGGTTTTAAAAATGTTAATAGGCCACAAGAGGTGGCATAAAATTAGAAAGTAAAAAAAGAAAAGCAAAATCAAATTAATTGCATGGAAAAATGCAATTTTAAATATTTTGAGCTTGTGTGTGAGTGGAGTGAGTGGGGTGTGGAACCAATACAATATTATTCATACACAATCACCAACCAACATAATAAGAAATCGTAAGCCTCATCCTCATCGTACGAATCATAAGAGTCGTCACGGGTTAGGCTGGCTGGAGGTAAAGAAAACAATCACATGATATGATAACAAACAAAAAGTCAAAGTGCGATTCAGGAAGTGACTGTTTGTTGTTGTTGTGATATTATATTTTTTATATATATGGCCTAAAAATTATGAAATTTCTTACCAACATTAAACATACTTACTTGTCAGAAGAAACCGTGATGACAGCATCCTCGTGTGGTACAAAACATGCCATATTAACATCATCTTTAAAACCTTCAAGTTTGTTCAATAAGTGAGGCCTTGGACCTTTCTTTTTTGTGCTGCGTACGTTGATTTGCTCTGCCATTTTATTCCAAGTAAAAGTCTTTGCTTTTCGTTTCGTTGTTTCTCCCTCCTGATCGTCCCCAAGCTCTTTCGTGGTATCACGTCATCCATAAAAACAATGGGCGTGGTAATGGGCGTTGTCCATATGTTTCACAGATTAATTAATCAAATAAAGAACAGAACAATGCTTACTTTAAGATAATCAAATTTTTTAATTATGTTTTTTGCCTATTAAACAGTTTTTTGACAGTTGTGCAAATGATGAAAACTAGTAATCGTTATTTGCGTAAAAATACTAATATTTCGGAAAATGTTTTCAGAGCATAATGTATAGTTCGATTTGGGGGGCTGGCATCCATAAAGTACGTACTCTCTGAGGCGGGGGGAGGGCATCTATTGTCACCAAAAGCGTACATCTATTGTCATTGTAAGCTCTTAATATTGTTATTTTGCGTATAAGATTAGGGAAGGGGGGTAAAACAGTCAAATTAGTCCATAGGTACGTATTTATGGATGTCCCCTTCTGGAAATAAAAATAATCATGGACATTTTATTTTATTAAAATAGGTTTTACTATCAGTACAACCGCCACTAATGAAGAAATATTATTAAATGATGGGCATAAATATTTTCGTGCAACGTTATCGTGGTTTCTTATTTTTCATGTTTCATGTTTCGTGTATCGTTATCGCTATTTTTCATGAATCGTTATTTTTCCGTGCATCGTGAAAATTCATGGTGAATGCTAATTTATTTTACGTGAATTATTTATGTGAACGTGACTTATTTACGTGTATTATTTACGTGAACGTGAATTATTTACGTGTATTATTTACATGAATTATTTACGTGAACGTGAATTATTTACGTGAATACTTACGTGAATATTTACGTGAATATTTACGTGAATATTTACGTGAATATTTACGTGAGCCTGCTCTTTCTCGGCACAGATAACAATCTGCTTAACCTGCACCTCTGCTCCCTTCTGGTCCTCCCTTGAAATTTTGCTGCACGTGAACGTGAGCAAAAAACACTGTACAGTACAAAGGAACAAAAGTTCTCCTTGACGATTATATTTGCTAACTGTTTTTTATTGTACAAAGTTACAGTATTACAGTACAAAGGAACAAAAGTTCTCCTTGACGATTATATTTGATAACTGTTTTTTATTGGTAAGACACAATATCCTCGCGACACACTCGATTTTTTTATAAGAACCAGATAATGTACTCTGGATACCAGACCCTTTAAGAAAAAAAAATTCATTCTGGTGCCCAAGATAATGCTTCTTCGTATCCAAGAGGCATAGGTTCTTCAAGGGGCCCCCCATAATATTTTAGCATTTCACGTATTCACGCACTGAAAAATTAGATTTTCACGTGCACGCAAATAAAAAATCTAGAAGTTACGTCGGCTAATGCCCGCACAGCCCCGTTTATGGCTGTTGTCTTTTTTCTATTGTTTCCTATAGAGATTGATTAGAAATATTTATTACGTGCCAAGTTGAAATAAACTTATAAAACTATCATTTTAGTTCGGATT
>JAYJMH010052958.1:0-13305 GCA_036873815.1 Phacellophora camtschatica | reverse complement strand
TTCTTTATTTTCGACCATTTTCGACCAATTTTCACTAGTAAAAGTTTCTTAATTGTATATAAAAAATTCCGTTTCTTTTACTATGCATTTTTTTTCAAAACAAACTGGGTAAATATTGTACAGGATAAAAAGTTTTCACCGAATCAATCATCTAACATCATGTCCACTCCATTAAAATCATTACGCATTATGCAATCGTCACTAAACATTTCAAAAGTTTCTTAGCAATTTTTCATTCACTAGTAAAAGTTTCCTAACTTTTCGTGGGTTTCACAAGCGAGTTTCTTATAAAAAGTTTTTTATAAAATAAATCGTGTAATTATAAGATATATAATTAATACAGAAATTGCTCACCTGTGTTTCTTATGGAATCGGTGCAAATCTGTGTCATCTCTACTTTCCAATGTCATTTCCAAGGGGTAGTTCAATTTCATAATTGTGGCTTTTGCTCCATCGGATCTTTCAAACAAAATCTAGAAACAATTTTTCACAAAATGAAACCACATATCTATGAATGATCAACGGAAAGAATATTAAGAGGTAGAGATACTTCAACGTTATCTTTGAAAAGGGCTTCACAGCCATTTGGACGTAGTAACCTTTTTCAAATAACGATTTGTAGATTTTAATGGAATGTAGAAAAGATATTTGAAAAATTAAAGAAAAAACAAAAATGGCCATGCATTGATATTCTGCTATTCTCGTTAACAACTATTCATGTGTCACAAAGACATGTTAAGTTAAACATTGTAAATAACTGAAAAACTGATATGTACAATAATTCCTATAATTGAGTACTTCCCAATTGGGAAGTTCTGAATTACGAATAATCTATTTTACGAACGATCGCCATGAGACATAAATGTAGAATTACGTGTTTTAAAAATCTCAAAAATCTTAATAAACCGTATTTTACGAATGATAGTAATAAAGAAAAATAATAAAGATTTATTTTTCTGCTCCAAAACCGATTCGCCTAAATTTTCTATGAAGGTTGTCAAATCTTGAGTCTAATGACAGGTCACATAAAAAACAAGACAGTCTTTGAATTACGAATTTTCCCGATTACGGAAGTTCTTGGACCAAGGTATACAATTTTATGCAACTTATAGTGTTTATTCAAATTAAACAGAGCTTGATTAACAAGTAAAAGTGAGCTAACCGAAAAAAACTAAGGTTATTATTTCCTTCAAAATAGGCCGAAACAGAAAACTAGTTTTTATGTGAGTCAATCAATCAATCAATCAATCAATCAACAAACGATACCTGATCCAGTACTAATTCCTTGTCCTTCACAATGCCATGCCATACTTTTTCTGTAACCAGATCTTTGCTTGGCATCGCAACACATTCGACCGTACCAAACAGCATCTCGCATGCCAACTTGAAACATTGAAATGGGATGAGTTTCTGCTGCAGGGATCTTGAAAGGTATTTCCTTGCCAGTGATTTTGTGTAGAGGTACGCAGATAGACGGACATCTTTCTACAATATAAATTTAAGAATAAATTATAAAATGAATTTCAGCAAATATAATGCAAGGTAAGATTGTGAAAACAAGAAAACAAGGGCATTGTTGATCCACTGTGAGGCCACATTTTCATGTCATCATTATCAGGGCAGCTAATCACAGTGTATCATGGTATCACTATGAGTCAGCAATTTCAGTTTATTTGAGTATATGTCCTGTCTATTTCATATGAATCAATGCCTTTAATTGTAACATACTTGGAAAAATAAGGCTACGATATGAAAGCCGCGAGATCGATCAAAGTTTCTGAAAACTTGTGGTGAAGTGCGTGGGTAAAATAATTTGAAAAATGTTGCAAAAATATTATACTATACTGTAACTGCATACGTTTAGCAAAAATATTGCTTAAGAAATAAATTTGAAGAGGGTGGTAAGAGGGCGGGTCAGGATCACGAATCACGGGAATAGAAATGTTGAATTTCCCGTCCTACGTTTAAAAATATAGCTTTTTCAAGCTTCGCGGAGGAAAATTCTGTCCGGTCATGTTTCACGGACTGCCTTTGCCTAACATAATCACGTTTCATGAATAAAAATTAAGCCAATAAAGAATTCGCTTGTCTTCAAATAAATAAACAAATATAAAATAAATAAAACACCTTCATTTGTGACCACATGTTACTCTGCAAACCATTCCTGAAATTGGCAGCAACCGCAGGCATTGATGCTGTTGATAACCAGGACAAAATGTCATCGGTCTAGAAAGTAGATGTAAAGTGTTGTCAACTTCATGGGAATAATAGCTGCAGCAGATCGATGACATTTAGAAATAAGTATTAGACTCTGTTGCATAGCCCCGCATTTAAGAATCCACTGATAAAAAACCTCTAGCCTCAATTTCTTAGAAGAACAATAAGATAACAAATAACAATAACAATAACAATAGAAAGAACAACAATATAATAATATAAAACGTTTGTAAATAATAGGGCTCAATCTGGAAAATGAGTTTCTTAAATGCGGAGCCTTGCTGTACCTGCATATTTCCATGGTAATCGAGTCGAATTGAAGAAGAAGTTGAGTTCTCAAGAACACAGTTTCTACTCTCTTCTTCTGAAATTCCTCTGAAGAGAGCGAGTGTTGGGTACCCTGTGACACCATGCTTCTTGCATTGAATTGGATGAGCAGTGCAGTTCATCAAGTACACAGATACGCCATCTATCAAATACAGTCAAAGAAAAAATTTAATGATTTTGGATGTTTAAAAAGAAAAGGCAGACATTTACTAGAATTTTACACAGCAAAAATGTTATCCTCTTACCTTACTCTTTTTCTATATTCGGCCAAGGCTCCACTAGTGAAAGTTTCTCAATTTTGGACCAAATTTCACCGGTAAAAGTTTCTTAAAAGTTTCTTAATTGTATCTGAAAAAATTCCGTTTTTAGTACTGTGTATATGCAAAAATTACGTTTTTTGGTTTTCTGGTTTTTACGATATAATCATCTGTCGTCATGTCCACTCCATTCATATCATTAATCATTATCTTTCGCTAAAATCATTATGTAATCTTCGCTAAAACTTTCGCTAAAATTTCGCTAAAATTAAAAAGTGGTTTCTTATAAAAAAAATTATCCTCTTACGTACGGTAGAAACCAGCATAAAATAACATACAAATATAAAAACATTCAGGCTAAAATTTGGCACTTTTTGACAAAACTAACTTTACAAAAATAAAAACTGATAGGAGAAATTTTCAAATGTTACAAGTGTCAACGTTTTGTAGTTATTTAGTCAACTCAGTCATTCTTCCATACCCAGCTATGTTCTCTTCAGGTGCAAAATGAGCTGGTACCCAAAAATATAGGTAATGTTTTGCCAGTTACTGTAGTAATCGTAGCAATAATCATTCACATATGTTGGCAACAAGGTCTTTGAAATGTTTAGCTTTAAATCTACAAAATAGTCGTCAACTTACGAATTTTCTTTGCCAGCTTTGTTAAATTGCTAAACTGCGGCATCGATATTTCACAAAAGCCACAGTCTGCCATGATGAAAATAACCTGTAATACAATAATTAAAAATTTTAGAAATGATTCATAAGTGCCAAAAGCCCCAAAATCGGTTTTCTTTCTAGCATACAATACTTCGCTTATGAATCTAAAAACGTTTTCTGTTCTAACCCAATTTTTGAATTTTTGTTCTTGCTTTTCAGTAATTAAAGTTTTGCAATTTTGTTTTTGTTGTTATTATGAAATTCATAACATATCATACATACTTTATGATTTTTCGTGTCTAAAAGTGCATATGTAATGTAAAGATAAAAAAAATCTGCGAGGCTACAGTTGAAAAACGATGCTCAAAACGACATCCAAAGACCGGAGTTCCTTCGAATTGACTTGAAGCTCATGAGTGAGGGCAATTATTATTGTTATGTTATAAAATGGTTGTATAGAATAATACAATATGAAACTGTTACCCTTTCTGTCCAAGAATTACAAGACAAACTAACAGCACTAAAAAGTATTTAAAAACATACCAACTTGACAGTTGCAATTTCATTTTCTTTAGCAATTTTTTCTAAACTCGATGCTTTGCTGTGCTTTGTTCGGTCGATAAATTGATACCAAAAACGATCAGTAAGAAGTGGAATCCCCATGAGTGTCTTTAGCACATGCTTCGCACGTTTTCTCTTCTGAAACGTAGAAATGCAATTGAAGCATAAATTAATGTCCAAAACTCAAAACAAAATATTATCTATACAGCCACATTCCAAAATGTTTTCCCAGAAAATACTCCTAGTACCTAGCCAGCTTTCTGAGTTTTTATTGGCTAAAACAAAAAGTAGAATCTCGCGTCAAACATTCGATCGAATCACTGGATATTCGAAAAACAACACAACAAGTCCTAGTGGGATTCAAATAATCAAGACTGTAAAATATATTAGCATGATCCCACTAAAAATTCCGATGTAGATACCAGTGTTATTTTGTCTCTGAAAAATATCCATCAAAACGATGTTAATAACATGAAAAAGGTAAACAAGCCCAGGGGGGCATTCGGGCACCATCAGGTAGCCCGACCGGCCAGTCACGACTCTTACAATAGATTAGGAGTCGTAGATGAAACCGAGAGGCACAAAGAATCTTGAAAGATATTTTTTTTCATTTCTATTTTTCTATTGCTGACACCACATCAATTTTTGTAGGAACTTGGCATAGCTGCTCGAAGTCTGTACACAAAAATGATTGCGGCAACTTTAAACATTGATGAGTTTTGGGGGAGCGCAGTTTGTCCCTCGCAATTATTATTACAAACCCATGGTAAGTTCTGTCTTAGTTTTCGTTCTAAATGGTTTCTTTCCAAGTCTAGAAATTCGTCTAGAAAATAAATAATATATAAGATAAGCTTAATTTTCTACTCAACAGAATCATATTATCAGTTTAAAAATAATAATAAAAACAAAATAAAAATAGACAACTATAAATGTGAATAACTATAATTGCCTTTTTTATAGTTTTCTGATAAACTGGGCCAAAATGCACCAATGGACGGTCTCCAAGATTGCAAACACCAAACGTTGAATTAGCAGAGCAAACTTCCTGATGAAATAAAAAAGGATTTGAAGATATTTGGAAAATGACGACAAATAACTATTAATGTAAGTAATTTTTAAATTACACTAAATGAAACAAAACATACACACCGGGTGTCTCAGAACCAGAAAAATGTTCCAACGTTTTGGAAATTGCAAAAATTAAAGTGTGTTACCAATGAACCTCATTTTTACATTTTCGTCTACTCGAAAGGCTGAATTAATTGTAGAAATATTAAACATTTCACCAGCCCCTTAATAATGGAATATGTTTGCCACTTTAAACACGACCTGGTTTTGATGCATGATATAAGTAATTATAACAAATCCATGATTCACGTTATTGCATGTTCTAATCGTTCTATATGGTTAGTAACTGCTTAAATTACGATGCAAAATTGTCACTTGCTCTATTAGAAAATTAAAAGTTTATTTTATATTCAAAGTATGGCTCAAAATCAGGTTTTTCAAGTCGAAATTACTTGTTCATTCGATCGCGTCCAAGGCATGAAGGCAGCTTTTAAAAATTAATTTGATACTTTCCACTTTAGCCGAAAAAATAATTTTTTTAAATTAGTAACAAATTATAATTTTGGTGATATTTGAAACGCAGGAAATTTTTTTCGGTCACCCGGGAAAATATGGCGTTTAGAAGGCCGTTAGCGTTGTGTTTCTTTCGGCATAGCTTAGAGACTATTTTGCAGATTTTACAAACAATGTATCAACCTTTAAGTCGAAGCCTCTTGTATCAACGGCAAGCAAAAACAAAATTACTAAGACTAAAGCTCTATGATACTAAAGATAAAGGCAGAATCTTTTTAACATGTTTTGTCAAATGTGTTACCACCATGTTTTCGATTAGCTTCCCAATACTATCAGTTGTTTAATTTGTTTTAATAAATTTGCACAAATTATTTATGTATTAATGTCATTTATTACAAATACCCACAATATTCCATTGATATTTTGTGTCGGCAGAAATTCTACGCGAAAGAATCCCCAAATCTTGCAGCATTACATCGGTATTCCACGGAGTCGGAATGATATCGGGCAAAATCTTTTGCTTGATTTCATTCTTGGATCTAACTGTGGAAGAAAGTTACGATAAAATTACGATAAAGTTACGATAAAATTAAAATCTGAAACAATTTGATAAAAGCCCCGTTATTGATACCAAATGTAAGATGATTAGGTCAATACTCATTGACAGTAAGCCACTTTTGTCTGTTTAAATGTCTTTAATTATTTTATCTCCTGTGACTATAATACAGAAAAATAATATTCAAACATCTTGATATTTCTTGAAAGAGTCATCTAGTTATTATTACACTCATAATTAGTACAATAAATATTTACAGAAACGATACCACTGATGGCAAAAGACGTATCGTTTATTTGCGAGAATATAAGTGAAATTATTTAAAAACTCCCCCAGGAGGCTGCACGATAAACTTTTACGGTTTCTTTTTTTACTTGTCTGCCATCTCTTACGAACATTTTTATTTGGCTTCCACCACTTTGATAAATCTTCTCATATGTGGTGATGAAAATGTGTCTTTAAAGCTAACATAACAGTTTTAAAATTAATATTTTTACAAAGCGCTTTGAATAAGATCGAATTTAGCTTCCGTGCAGCCTCAACCTGCCACACTCTGGTGAGGCAGAATTCTGCTTTAAATAAAATCGAATGCCACTCTGGTTGTGAGAAATCTTAGTGCCCTCAACGTACAATGTCAAATTTTCCTTTGTTAGTGTAGATTTTTAAATATTATTTTCGCTTTCTGTTCAGCTTTGTGAAGTGCTGTAGTTTCAGCTTAGTACTGTGTGAACATGGGGAAAGAGCAAGGTAAGACCATGAAAAGTCTTTAATGATGGAATAAAAACTTTTACTTAAAACTGTCAGCAAAATTGCGAGGCAGTAGTTTCATGAAAAGTTGGTTTTTCATGTTGGCGAAAAAATTCTACTTAGTCTGCGGTGGCATAAAAAATTTGCTATCATCATTCGCTTCATAAACCTTTTATAAAATACAAAAAAATGTCACACCTCTTGTACGGTTTTTCCAGAAAACAGCCGTGAATGGGATTGTCTTCAAATCCATGACATCTAAATATCTTGTTATTACTGCAAATAAATTACAAGGCCAATAAAGTACAAAGTACAACTACAAATAAAGTACAAAACTATGAAATGCAGACTACGGTGCTACGAAACGAAGAAATACGGTGCTACAATATTTCGAAACAATAATATTACGAAACAACGAAATTATGATATTAAGAAACAACGAAATTACGATGATACGAAACAGCGATATTAGGAAACAATGAAACTAAAATAACTAAACTACGTAAACAAAGAACAAAGTTCGAAACGTTGCGTTTTCACTAATTCATTTTTCAAATGTGGAATTTTTAATAAATTGAATATTATCATTTTATTGCAAATAAAATAGTCTACAAGGTGTTTAAGCGTAAACATTTTATTAAAAATTTTTAATAGGCTAACTTAGAAGCTACCAAGTCAGCAGTTTTATTTCAACCGTAGGTTACAAACTCTTTGAAATGAAAACAATAAAAAACGAGATAGTAGCAAAGGAAAAAATTTAAACCTGAATATTATAAACGAGCAACACACTAGCTTGTGTACAACACACATGGTTTCAAAGTTTTAAACGGTTTCTTCAAATGCGAAACGCTACGTGTTTCCAAAGAAAATTAGTTCGTACATCGTAGTTTCGTAATAGCTATATTAATATTGGGATATCATAGTTTCGTAGCATCGTAGCACCGTAGCATCGTAGGGTCAAAATATCGTAGTTTCGTAGCATCGTAATGTCATAGTTTCGTAATCGTAGTTTCGTAATATCATAATTTTGTAGGATTGTCGTTTAGTGAATATCGTAATATCGTAGTTTCGTAATCGTATTTTCATAATACCGTAATGTCATAGTTTCGTAATCGTATTTTCGTAATATCGTAATGTCATAGTTTCGTAATCATGGTTTCGTAATATCGCAATGTCATAGTTTTGTAATCGTAGTTTTGTAATATCGTAATGTCATAGTTTCGTAATCGTATTTTCGTAATATCGTAATGTCATAGTTTCGTAATCATAGTTTCGTAATATCGCAATGTCATAGTTTCGTAATCGTAGTTTCGTAATGTCGTAATGTCATAGTTTCGCAATCGTAGTTTCATAATATCGTAATTTCGTAGGATCGTTGTTTCGTTACATTGTAGTTTCATTGTTTCGTAATACCGTTGTTTTGTATTATCATAGCCTCGTTGTTTTGCAATATCGTAATTTAATTAATAATTAATGATACTAATCAAAAACGAAACTTCAATTAAAAATCTAAAGGAAACATACTTTTCGCGTTCTCTGAATTAGCCAAGTCAACAAAACCAAATCTTAGTCTGGCAATGTCTTTTCTCTCATGTAAAAATGTTGTTACTGTCCTGTCAAAAGCTGCAACGTAATTGTATGACGTAGGGCTTGATGTTGAGTAAAAGCAAACTAGTAATGGAGTCTGATTTGCTCTTGTAGATAAAGCATTGGATGCAAAATTTTCCTGCAATAAAAAAGATCGCAGTAAGCATGATCAACAATTTACGAAAAAGTCCAGGTATTTTTCTTTGAATTATTTTTTAACGATTTGTGGGTTCTCAGGCAAAACTTTGCATGCAGAATTTAAATCGAGATTCAAAAATGCAATATCTCAATATTTCGATCAATTTTCAGCCGTATCTCGAAAAGGTAAAGATTCAAAAGGCAAAACAAATAATGTTAATGAGTTTGTTTATATTTTAAGACTATTCAATCCCATCACAACATGTTCATTATATGTCAATAAACACTGCGAGTTGCTTGGCAATTTCAAATGTAAACAAAGCAACTAGAAACTTATATAAATAAAGGTAATACTAAAAGTAGAGCTTGAAACCCCAACAAATAAGGACGTTTTCAATGACATGCAGCAAATGAACCAAATGGCCCTAAATCTCCACGTTTGCAAAGTTGCTATGGAAGAGATTCAGTTTTAGTTTCAGTTTCAGATTTAGTTTTGCTTGGAGTTGATGCGAGAAGCTTCTATTGAAACTTTAATACATTATTTGCCAAAATATACTCATTACATATTTCTCAAAGCCATAATGCAACATTTTCAGCAAATTTCAGCGACATAAATCCTCAATTTTTTGTTTCATGAGTACAACTCAGTGAGTATTGGGTAGATTTTGGCAAGCAAGACATCGAACTATAAATTGAAGCCTTTCATATCAAATTCAAGCGAAAACAGAGTTATGAAAATTTAAGCTCCTCCACAGCAGCTGTGCAAACGTAGGGACATTTTTGGGCCACCAGGTACATTAAATTTATATATAAATATATTTACAGTATTTAGAGTAGATGTCATTGATTTCATGATGACAATATGAAGAAGGATTTCTTCTCTTGTGAAAGCATGAACACCTTCGAGAGTTTTCTTTAATACTGGCATCATTCCATCTTCTGTATATATAACGAAATTAATCATGTGTTAGAAAACAAACGTGACAGATTCAAGTATCATCAATGCAGAGAAAAATTATCTTTTCGTGTATCTACACTGCAAACAAGTTCTTTTTCGAACGAACTGAAAACAAATTCTTTTTCTCAGTTTCCAAGTCCCCTCAGCTCCTTCTCTCCGATTAAAAAATGAATAGACTTGGGCTAGTCTAAAAGCAGTGGAAGTAGAATAGCTTAAGGTGCATCTGACCAGCAAGGGTAGATTTTGTAATAATAGCGAAATTGACACATCGGGTTCAAAGCGAAAATCCCTAGAGGACCAAGCGAAACTCTCTCAAATGGAAAATGAAAACATCTCCTCCTCAACATTGTTTGTTTTTGTTTTCCAGTTGAGAGAATTTCATTTTGTTCTCGAGGAATAATCGCTTTGAAACTAGTGTGTCAATTTCACTACTGTTACAAAATTCGCCTCTGTTCTTTCAGACATCTCTTTAAAGCTCCTGTGACGTTAGTTTTCAAAGTTTAAAACAAAAAATTCGAATTATTTTACTGACAGTACTCACTTTTTCGATGAAAAAATAACAACGAAGGATATCTGTTTACTCCAAACTTTTCAGCCAACTTCCTAAAACCAATGGTACAATAAAATCAGTATTCTACAATGACAATAAAAACGTAATAATCAGCGTATATTTTAATCTTAATTTCATAACAGGGTCCTTAATTTCTTAATCTTTTAAATTACAGGGTCCCATGATAACTGTCCAAGTTTTAACCAATGATAAGTAGTTAAAAGCGTGTTCTGTTTTGCATAATTTTGTTTTTCAGATTTTAACTTAAAGTTGGTGTCCCTAAAATCATTGGCGTCCCTAAAGTTGGTGTCCCTAAAATTGGTGTCCTTAAACTGATAGATTCCCAGTAAGATTGTTATTCGCTACCGAACATTATAATTTTAAGTCTTTACTCTAGTGGAATTATAAATGTTTTGTATTTTTATACTGTACTAGTGAAAAAGCAACAACCGGGCATGAGTGATTTAAAATGTATTCAATGTGATTAGTTGCTGTCGTTTTTTAATATTTTTCTCTATTTTTATGAGCCTCCAGATCACGATAGCACATGGTGAAAACATTTTTAAATGCTTTTAACAAATTCAAAACAATGCAGGGAGAGCTTCTACATCTGATTTCAAACTTACGTTTCTTGTCGACTATCTGGTGGTATGATGATCATGAAGCAGTAATCCTTACAAACATGCCTCACCTGCAAATGACATCATTTCATTTTTTCATTTTAAAAAGCTGATAGAAATACATATTCCAAAGAATTAAATACGAATTAATTAAGTAATGAAGAATTAAGTAGACGCAAAAATCGTGGTTTCCTTTTGTATATAGGATTTACTTGTAAACTATATTTACTTGTATGGATTTACTTGTAAGCTATCCCAACCGAACAAGACCCCTAACCGAACAAGACCCATAACTGTTACATAATAATAAATTTAATATATTTCAAAGCAAAAATTTAACTTATGAAATATAACAAATGAAAAATATGCGATGTTTTTCAAGAAAAGTGTTACACTACAGAAGTCTTCTGGCGTTGATGTGTACCAAAAAGATTGGTTCTATACAGCTTTCACACTGCGAGTTTTATCTTAGCCGAGCCGTTCTTTATGGTACCCTTGCCATTTTACCCTTTCTAGGATTAACTTGTCATTGTACCCAGCACGGATGAATTTTGATGTGGCTACTAGTTTTATCTTTGCCGTGCCAAAATGTTTGCATTGTAAATGGAGCTTAAGTGTTTATAAAAACAACACTTTTGCATCTGATACGCCTAAATAATGCTTTAAATCGATCGCTGAGAGAGGTCTCCTCGCGGAAACGTGTTTCTTTGTTTTATAAACTTCTTTCACCAACTCAAGAAATGCAAAAAAAAGTACCTGAAGACATGCCCATGGTATTGCTTCATAATGTAGTACTCCATAAAGCAAATGTCGTACATTTTTGTTGTTGTGCCATATCAGGGCGATGATAGGCACTATTCTAATGTGGTTTTGTTAGGGTTTTGTGGAGTTGTAAATCAAGATTGTGGTGTTGTAAATTCAAATTTGTGGTTTTGTAAAAGTTTACCTGAGTTTTTATAGTTAATTGATTTTTGAAAATGTTGAAGTTTGAGTATGAGAAAAACAACAAATTTAACAGAGCATTAGTATTTAGTTTACGCGTAGTAATATTACGTAGCCAATGGCAATTCAGTTAAGTTATATTAATATATAATAATCAGTTTGGATAGTTTAGATAGATTCAAAAAGCCGTAAGGTGTTTTTGTATTCTGTCATGCAAAAATTCCTTAAAGAAATTTCCAAACGATTTGATATTGTTGAAAACTGATTATTAAGAAATTTATTTGCATATTTCTTTCCAATACAAAAATAGTACTCAGAGAGAAAGCTCAAAGAAAAGTAGAAATGTTAAAAGTTGACTTGATTAAACAACATTTTCCAACTAACAAGTATTGTCGCCCTAAATGGAACGTCACCCTGAAATGAAACACCATTGTATTTTCGATAGTCTTTTCAAATTTGTGAGAGCTGTATGTTCTAACTTTAAGCCATATGAATTTCTTATAAGATTAATTGAGTCCACAACGTCTGGAGAATGAACAGATGGTAAGAAGAAGGTGTTTCATTTCAGGGCGACGCTACTGTCGCAATTCTAGCTCTAGTACCTGATAAAGACTTGGCTCTACTGTTTCAAAGTAATCAGGTCCAGGAAATACAACAATGAACATTTCTGATTTATGCCTTTCCTTCATCATACTTTCCATATCAGCTGCCTGGGCAACTGGTATTCTATTTTCCCGAAGTTTATGCTGAAAAAAAAAGATATTGTTTCGCATGAAAGCTTTCCCACTACAAACATTGGCATCAAGTGAGTAATTCTTGCACAGAAACACAATAATTGTAAAATTATTGAAGTTACATTACAGTAAAAACAATTTTCTGCACTTGAAACATAGTTTGATTCATGCATTACTTCTATTCTATATTCTTCTTTTTTTGGATTTGCTCTCCACAGTTAAATTTTTTAATGAGCTTCAGTAAATTCATTTTAAAAAAAACTATTATACATTTTCACAAAATTATAGTACATATTGTGTATTATATTTGGTATATTATAAACTGTACACTAGAGTCTCTGAAGATAACATCATTTTGAAAAGCTTCAGCGTGCTTTCAATAAGCCAATAAGCAAGAAGCTGAGAAGTGCCTTCGGAGAAACGTTAAAATATAAAGGAAGGGGCAGTGACTTAATTCACTAAAGTCACTAAAATCACTAAAGCAATACCCAGAGTCACTAAAGCAAAAGAGGAGATGAGGACAGCATATACGGATTTTGTCACCAACCGACAAGGAAAAGGTTTCAGAGAGAAATACAAATGAAAGAAAGAGTTTTACCAAAGAAACATATTTAAAACACACTAGAGCAAGAATGTTAAGGTTAGTGTGCCCCTTCAAGCAAAAAGATTAGATTTTTTTTTATCATACTTCGTTAGTTCAGTCATTGGACTACTTCATGTTTCTCTTATTTAATTTTACAGCTTTGAGCTTTTAAATGGAAAAAATTCCATTCTGAAAAATTGCGGTAAAAGGACTTAAGGTTACTGTACCCCTTCCGGAGGTGATTTTCAAAAATTAATTATCTGCTTTCGGCTTTTAAACAAATCATA
>JAYJMH010052947.1:0-13306 GCA_036873815.1 Phacellophora camtschatica | reverse complement strand
CCACTCTAGTTAGGGGTATTGTGATATTTTTAAAAATTGTATTTATATATTTATTGGTTGCTTATTTCTTTCCTTTGAATTTTGAAACTGTGTAAATATTTTATTTCTTTGGTCTAATGTTTTAAAAACTTGTAAACCTTGAATAGTGGCGAAATATACTCACTTACTTACTTACTTACTTACTCACTTACTTACTTACTTACACTAATCATAAGCTTATTAGCATAATACATAGACCTTACGCACAAAATAATATAACTAGTCTACTATCCTGGTTAGTAGAGTTCTGCGCACAGGTTAATAATTTTGATATTTCCTCATAAGTTTATCTCTTGAATTAAGTTTGTTCTTCAGTGCTCCCCCAGAAAATCAAATTAAGATTTTCCAGTTAATTGGAAACGAATCAAGGCGTGAAAGGGTTGACATTTTAGTCTCAAGGTTTTCAAAGTCATCTCATGTTAAAAATCATTGCTTGGTGTTGTTATTAGAAATGGGGTGGCTCGTCATCATTCTTATAATGAGGTTCAAAATTAGAATTTGGATGTCATATTTACCATCAAAATCTCCTGTGTCCGCAACAACAGTTGTGACCTTTTTTAGCTGCTCCAAAGCATTTTCTGAAGACATGTTGTAGGCTGGAAATAAAAAAATTTAAAATATCGATTCAAAACAAAATTTATAACAGTAACATTAAACAATATAAATGTTTGCGTAATGTCTGAATAAAGTTATGGCAATGATGCTGATGATTGTTATCATATAGTTTGATAAAATATTTATGTACATTTTATTCTCTACCATTTGAATATTCTGATGAATGAATGAATGAATGAATTAACTGATTATTAATTAATCCAATACCAGCCTCTGCTTTTTTATGTGTGCACAGATCTTCAACATGCAATTTATTTTGACACACTTTAATTTTCAGATTTTTAGATGCACATTGTCAGTATCAGACATTTCAATTTATATATTTAGGGAGGGTGCTCTTCAACAATAAGCTGTTTTACAAGAAGAGGGGGCCCTTCCACATCCGACATGACAAAAACCTTACCCACAAAGAAGTGGGGGTGGGGGCATGACCACAAAAACATTTTATTTCTAGGCCTCTCTGGAGAAAGCCAAGCCCAAAGTCCAACTCACCAGACCAGAGAGCCCAGACCAGCCCATCCCCCCCTTCCACATCCAGTACCAATTTTTTATCCACACTCTGCCTTTTTGGTGATGATTTTGTGACACAATTTATTAAATGCTGCAGCACAACAACCAAACTGTAGCAATTCGATAAATTACCACGTAACGCATCATTAAACCATGTGTAATACAGAATATATTTCGATACTTACAATTTTCACTGGATACTCAAGAAAATGTACTTTTTCTCTTCCCTGTTGAAATCTCTGAGAAGCTGCCACACGGATTTTGGACTGAAATTCAAAGAAAGAAAGAAGTTGCGCGTTGCGCATGCACACTAGAGATCATGAACAAATGTTTTGCCAACTCACGCCAACTCATCTTTGTATGCTTTTGCTTTTGTACTTTTTGTCGAAAAGATTGCTTGCATATGTTAATTATTTACTTTATAAAATTCATTTTAAAACAACTGAAAGAAGGTTTTTCTTTTTGGTCATTTAAATTTAAATTTTTTGCATTCTTTGGGTTTTAGTTTTTGTTGTCTGACAACATACCACAGGGAACTGCGGTATAATTTCATTGGGCCTAGTTGAAATTTTATGAATGCAACTTGTTGCGTAGAGCAGAAACCGAGCTTGTTGTTTTTTTTATACTAGCTTGTACAAGAACGATGGATTCTGATCTAAATCTAGCAGATGAAGTCGATTTTATCAAAAAAGATATCAATTTTGCCGTGGATTACATTGATGTGTCTAAAGAATTGCCAGAAATAAACGGTAGAATTTACATCAACATCCAAACGAAGGAAAAAGAAAGGTTTTGTGTTGAATTATCCACTTCGGGTTTTGAGGTATTTTTCAAACATTTTAACACCATCATGGAGTTATGATATATTGAAATTATTTGTAAATTAATAAATTGTAATAAGACGACCATGTATCAGAAAAGGCAAAGGTAGATACCCTCCTTTTCGCTTTTGCAAATATAAATAATGGTGGTCTGGCTGGTCCTGGTGGTGTAGGAGGCGATAGGCCTCTTATTATAGTTCAGTTCAGTTCATAAGTTTTCATTCTTAACATATAATAATTGATACAATAATTTGTCTGTTAAGAGGGAGGGGGGTTAAAATATGGGCTAAAATATGCCAATCAAATTGATATTATATTTCAATAAGTATAATATCAATATAAAAGTATTATACTTATTCATTGGCTTTTCACCAGTTTCTCATTTTCCTTTAACAGGGAGAGGAAGGGGTTCCAGATTAAACGGATGAATTCATCCATTAAGTGTGACAAAAATATGAGTAGGTAGATTAACTAACAAGGAGAGACCCCCCCCCTGCTCCTTACATATTAAAAACTTAATAATTTGAGACTAAATTATTTACATACAAAATGCTTTTTATATTTTAAAATCTTGACCTTCTAAATGCATATTTTTACATTCCAGGTTGTTGGGCATGATTATGATCGTATCAATAAGCAGGAAATTTCACAGAAACACCAGATGACTTATGAAACTGTTTATGCCTTGCTGTCTAATCTAAGTTCCAGCTATGACAAGACATTCAGTGAGGAGTTGGCAAGGAAACTATCATCATTGACAGATAATACGGACAATTGTGAAGCTGATGTTGATTGTTCTTAAAAAAACTCTTTTTTAACTTGTAAATATCAATTCATTGCAATCTCACTTGTTTTATCGTTCGAATAATTTAAAAAAGTGTTTTATAAATTTTCAAACAGTGTGTGTGTGTTAAACCCTCCCAATAACCATCCACTCAGGTGAAAATTCAGGTGTCTCACCTCCCAGTTTATATCATGTGACCTATTATCCAGAGAAGTCTTTCAGTGTAAAAACACTTATGTGTTTTGTTGCAACGTTTTCAGATCATGAAATTCAAATTTTATTTCAAAGCAAAGACACCCTTGGAGATTTATTACTTGTTCTTACATTATTTCGAATCGATCTATGTTTATACCCCTTAATTTAAATTTTATCAATTAAATGCTTTGAAAAGGCGTTCCTTATTATACTACAATAACTCAAAATTTCATAATGCAAATTCTTGTTATTTGATATTCATTTATTCACGATTCCTGCAGATTTCTTATATTCATTATAACCAAACAAAGCATCATTGTTTACCAATACATATTGATATTGTTATCACAGTTGAGCCCTGCTGTCTAAAACTCTCAAGGGAAGCGAAAATCTGTTTAAGATAGGGATTATTTGAGATCACAGAAGATAAATGAGGTTAATCAAAGATAGATGCTTAAGCTTAAACTAAATCATGATAAATGCTCAGTGCTTCATCTTGGTAACAGTACGCCATCTCTCATTAAAAGTTTATTCCATGCTTGGCCTTGGATTCGTCGTATGAAACGTGACGACCGATTTTCGAATTTGGAGGAGCAATTTGGCACCCTTTTCTGATAGGACACATCAGCACATCAAATCTATTGAGCGCATACAAAAAAGAGCAACAAAATTGCTTCCAAAAATTAAGCACTTATCGCCTTCAGAAAGACTAAAACTTTTGTAGCTTCTCTCTTTAAAGTATAGAAAAGCGCAAGGTCTTGTGACTATGGTGACATGACTTAAGTATACAAGTATTTTCACAATTACATCAGATTACATGGACATAGATGCAGCAGAATTGTTCACGTTGAATACCTCGTGGACACAATTACAAAGTCTCCTAAAGTTGTAGCAATTTAAGACTTAGAAGAGAATTTTTCACACAACGAATCGTTGAAAAATGGAACAGCTTTCTATATGAAGTTGTGAACGCACAATCGGTGAAGGAATTTGAGAAACTTCACGATACTTTCAATAAAGGACTCGCTCGTGATTGCAATTAACTTTCAGGGTTTCATAGGCCAATGGCCTTTCCTCCCTTACCAACTATATTTTTATTATTATAAGGGATACACAAAGCAGTTCGAATTGACCGGAAGTTCGAGTTAAGCGAGTTCGACATAGAGCGGGGTTCCAACTGTAATTACAATCGTATTGGATTAGTTTCAAATATATCGAATAAGGTTAGTTACTTCTACTAGAAGCTATCAAACATTTCGATGTAAAATAAATGGATAATATTTTTTTAATGCAAGCTTTACTAAGTACCACCAGAGGAACCAGAATTTTTTCCCCAACAACATTTTTTTCCCATGCGTCTCGCGACTAGGGAGAAAATCGAGAAAAACTTTTGGCCTTCTTCAGTAATGTAGGGCCACTAAAACAACAAGGGGGGCTCCAATATAAAAATAACCCAAAACAATACCAAATAATAGAATTCTGTCGTTTTTAGTCATTAACAAAAGGGGCTGAGCCCCCCCCCCCCTAGCCCTCCTAGCTCTACAGCATTGACCTTCTTGTGTAAATACTGTGTGTATTAAAGGATCACTTTTTTAGTATGTGAAGTAGACTTTTGATGCAAACTTCTTGCTGTCTTGTGTGCAGATAATCTTGAAATTTCTATCCTGTAATTATGTATGTGATGTGATACTAATTTTATCCATGGTAATTTTATTAAAATCAGTTTTGTCGCAAAAGATTTCTTGAAAAGTAAAACCATTTTATATGCACAAAAAACGTTTTTGTTTTTGGTCCTCCATTTGGTTATTCTTGCTATCGATTTTAATATTCTGATGATAAAAGCATGTGTAGTGAACTGATAGCTGTAGTAACGTTTAGACATAGACTCGCCTTGTTCGGAGTTTTTTTTTCAAATTTCAAATCTTTCCGGTAAATTTTGGACGACGTAGGCTATTTTAGCAAAATTGCTTCAGGGATAGCCTGCCCGCAGAACTCTACTAACCATAAAGTCTACGCATAGGGTATTCAGAGACGGAACTTAGGTGGTTTGGGCTTTCGGCAACAATGCCCTTTTAAGCTCTCTGCATGCAGACCCCATTATGCGTTATTGGGCTCTTAGGCAATACCCGAACACCCTATAGCCAGTAATGTAGTACCACTAAAATAACAAGGGGGGCTCCAATATAAAAATAACCCAAAACAACACCAAAAAATAAAATTCAGTTGTTTTTAGGAATTAATAAGGTAACTGAGCCCCCTAGCTCTACAGCACTGCCTATAGCCCTATCCACCCTAACAGCTATAGAAAGGATAATGACCGATTTTAGCCAAATAGAATTTTGGCCTTTTTGCTTCAAAACGAACACTGAATGTTATAACATGGCAGTTTTCTTGGAATATACAAAATCGTTCATACTATCCATATTTTCTTGAGTATTTTTGGATCCTTGAAAATAGCGAGTTTTTTTTACAGAATTTTATTAAAAATATTTAGCATTCCCGAATATGTTCAATATTTTCTTCACACTCTCCGCAACATCTACATGCGTATCTTTAAGCCTGTCATATTTAGTTTGAGCATTTATAATTTGAACCCGCTTTACTTTCTTAAAGGTAACTTCGTATCTGATTTTCATTTATTTGTTTTATTTATTCTTTTAATCAGTGTTTCCTTTACCAATTTTGACCCTTTTGTCTTGGTCATGTTACTTATTATTCGTTAATTCGCTATATATCCCTAACCTTTGTATTAATTTCTATATTTTGCTGGGCCTGCACATATTCGATCCCATTCTTTTTTGTTCATCATAAAACGTTAACTCGTCTATATTCAGGGAGGTATGCGAGATTTCTTGTGATAATTCTGTATTCTATTGGAAAGATTCCACATTAAAAATATAATCGAAATTGTGATATTGTGTCAAGGACAACTAAGATTTTATGTAGTGATTCTTTTTTCTTGCTCTTCCATCCTGCCCATTTGATATTTTGTCATATTTGTCCATGCTTCACAAAGTCTTTAGTGTTATGATTGTGTTCATAATGTTTATTTTACTTCTTTTAAAGGCAGGATTTTTAGAAGCGTTATCATTTCATATAATATCCTATTTCCACAATTACATTTTTCATAGATGGTTTCTATCACCTTTCTCGTTTGTTTTATCTCCCATGTTGTATTTTCCCGTTTGTTATATTACCAAGTTTCGTAAACCTTATACCTGGCAATTGTTTTTGTTTTGAGCATGTTCTCAGTTCAGTGAGCAACCGTTGGCAAACGCAACTCGAATTGAATCCAAGGTGCTCAAGCGTGACGAAACTTGGATTTGTTATCCAGCCGCTAAATTGTAGCCGCTTTTTAAAACGTTTTCAAGACGAAGTTTCACTGATATGTGAAAAATGAATTCATAGTTTAGATTAAGCAACGGATCTGTTGACGTTTACACTGCTTACATTTCTTTCTGTGCTTTGGGACAGTTTATCTGCTTGGTGCTTGAAAAGACAGCGATAAACACACAAGGAAACGTGTTCAATAGCAATGATAAGAAATCCAAAACTACTAAATGATTTATTTCTTCAAATTAATGGTAAGAGTGTTTATCTGCGAAATTAAATTTTTTTAATACCAGCAACTGCCGAGCTGAAGCAGCCCAAACTTAACTCAACTTCTTAGATTATGCATACAAATGATATAGTCTATATATATATATATATATATATCATTATGTATATATGTAATAAATATATACAATAAACGCCTTCAGATATAGATATCCGTTTGTTTTAAGATTTTTTTAGTGTAATCAAATATTATAATTCAGTATCACTTATTAATTTTGGTGCACAGTTATTGAAAATTTGTATAAGCTATAGCTCTAAAAATGTTATGTTGTGTATTGCACTTCCCCGTCTTAAAATAGGCTAAATAGTTTTGTTTAAAGCATTGTTTGTTTTAATAGCCCAAAAGGCAAAATATACATTAAACATCGCTCTTCCCACTTTTTATTTTATTTCTACTTGAAGAGACGCCATATGACATAATAGAATATTTAAAGTTATAACAGGAGCCACTGCAAGCAAACATTAGGCGGCGCGCAGACTTTTCTCTGTTAAAGTGAAAAATGAAGAGGAATGCTTTTCGTTGAGGAAAATTTAGGCTGCGCGTAGACCAGCAAACAACGAAATTGAAAGAGCCTTCTTTACATCAAATTAATGTATGTATTCTCCTGCTCAGGTTCACTTGTCGAGTTACTTGTACAATAATTCCAATTACTTTCAGGAGGTAAGGCATGAGATGTATATTTTCATTTCTTCAACAGAAAAGCTGATTTTCTTGCTAGCATAAAAAACACGTCAATCCAAATTTCCTTAAAATGGGGAAACTAAAGAAAACGTTGGTGACAGTTCTTTTCATCCTTGTAATTCTCACAGTTGCCATAATAGTTTATGTAATTCTGAGAATACGAAGGAGTAGAAGTAAAAAGGAAAAAAACAAGGAAGCGGAAGAAGAAGAATTGAGCGAAGAAGTAGATGAAGATGACCGTGACTTGCAGAAGAAGATCGTCGAAAAAACACCTTTAGCGGTTCAAACATGTGAAGAGTTTGGTAACGATGACGACGAAAGTTTGTTGCTATGCAACATTAGTAAGCATTTTTTGAACAAAATTTTCTATTGGTAATTTTTAATTTGTAAATAATTCGAAATTTTCAGAATATTGTAATAGATTTGGGTTATTTAAAAAAAACTGTCCTGGCGAGTCTCTCATTGTATTTCGGGACATTTTGGGCAAAAATATGCGAGGCTCCGGGAAAGTGCCTGAAAAACAACCGATGTAAAAGTAGAAGTACGCTTGTGCCTACAATTGACGTGAAAGCATGACTGTGTCGTTTGGAGATTACAGCATCAGAAAAGCAACTGATGTAAAAGTATGATTGTATCTTTAGGTAATTATAGTGTCAAAAAGCAACCGAGTACTTTGATTGTAACAATGATTACACCTGCATCTGGACTTTGACAAAAGGACCCATTTGTAAGACAGAACTTTAAAGGATTTCGGACCAATTTGCCTCAATATCGTGAAATTTCTAACTCATTTATATGAATCTGGTCCATTTTAAGTCCCTCTTTGACAAGCCAGACGCAGTTGTTGTTGATAAAACGATGACGTCACTTCTTGACCAAAATGCAAAAGACCTTTCAGCGTTTCAGTCGCTTTTTGCGGGAATCATCATTACGGGATCCATTTCGTTATAAAAATTTTGAAAGTACCAACACATTTATCATAATTACGATAACCAAGAGACCCATGTGTAGGGAATTTCGGATAAAATAACCCGCCCATATGAGCGGCACATCCAGTATGATTTCGCAATGAAGTACCCCCCCCTCCCCCTCCCGGGTTTGCGACATAAATAATGTCACTGATTTTATTTTTCATATAGCTGCCGAATCTCAAAATTACGACCAAGCCACGCTCTGGAAGAAATATGAACAATTAAGAATGAGTACGGAAATGGAAAAATGTCACCTCACCTATGGAAGAATCAGCCTTGAATTCTATCATCAATCTTACGGTCAAATACTCAAGCTTAAAATATTAAACGCAAAAGACCTGAAGAGCCATAATCCACGAAAACAACTCAACACGCGTGTGAAAATACTATTGATAACACCATTAAAAACACGGCAAATTCCACGAAGAACTGCCGTTATTGCGAACTCGAATAACCCTGTTTATGAACAAGCACTTGAAATAAAACTAACTCGAAAAACGACTCGTAAATCAACAATAGAAGTCAGCATATGGAGTGTTGATGATTTTTATAAAGAAAGTTTGATTGGAGGTTTCAGGATAAATTTGAAAAATTTTGACGTTGCACAAAGAAATTTTGTAGAAGAAGAGATTCAAGTGGAATTTGAGGTAATGATTCTGCAGTCTAACAAAATTATGCCCCTGGGTGCCAGAGCAAGCAATTTTTGTTGGCTCTACCTATACTGAGTTTTGAAGGACAAAAAATGGAAAAAGCATGAAAATGTGTAACATGTTTTGAAATGGGGAGATAGAGAAGCGTTAAGGGTCGATTTATTATTCTATTATTTTATGACAAGAACAATACAAAAGTTTCAAGAGGATAGATGCCTTCATTGGACGCAAGGAAGCAATTCTTGTTGAGCAGGACTCTCGAGAAGGCAATTTTGCCTATAGTTTAGAATGGCAAAACAGCACGTGTGCTTTAAAAATAGCAACCTAGAAAAGACAATTTATGCCATAAAAATGGCATTTACAAATTCTTGGGGGGTCATTCCTACGTTTCTGGATTTCTTGTCTCTTTGTACGTTAAAGGAAGAGTTGTAAAATAATTTTGGAAGATAATCGTTTTCAAATGCCCAAGGCAGATTTCTATAGCTCTATAGGCCCTTATTATTTATTACTCATTTTATTATGTATCTTTTCAGGAGCACGAAAACCCTGGTTTTATTCTGGTGTCTCTTGGTTACAATCCAGAAGAAGAAAAACTTCTCGTTATCATGATGCGAGGCAAAATGTTGAAGTGCTCGGCACACGAGGAAACGTTGCTTCAAGAAACTTTAAGTGAGTGTAACGTACGATAAAACGCACTGGCTGTTGGTTACATGCTTACCAAAATGCATTGCCCCTTAGACATTTTAATGCCAGAAATGTAGGACAGGTGGGACAAGAGAAATCGATGGAGAAATAGAACAATTCATAAGCTTTTATTGCCCGTTTTGAAAACTCAGATTATTTATTAGACTATCACCTTCTCATCATGGCTGTTTATCAAGTGCAGTCGTACAGGATAAACAGTTTTGACAAAAATATAGTGAACCATTTCTTCTCAAATAGACCTTTATTAATCAAATTTCAGCAAATTTTTGAATACCTTCTTTTGTTTCATTGCAAACAGCTGAAAGTTAAAAATGAATTTGACTACCAGGTGACCAAAAAAAAAAACGATAAGGATTTGATGGACTGCAGTGAATAGAATATAGCTTAAATGGCTCACAAATGTTTTCGTAGTAATTGACTGATAGTTAACTGACCAATGAATACCTAATTTGGCATTAGTGATGGCGTATGAGCCAAGATATTTATCTTCAAATCTCAAATAACATTTGCTGTGCTATGATCTCGGTGAGTCCCTGCTAAATTAATTTCTTTAGGTCCTTCAGCTAACTCTCTGTTTTTGAGGTGAAGGCAAATTGGAGATTTGAAAATGAATTTCTCAGCCCATAAGCAACCAATGATGCTAAACAAGGTATTCATCGGAAAGTTAATTATCAATGTATTACTACGAAAACATTTCGGAGCTATTTAAGTTATATTTTATTCACTGCAGTCCGTCAAATCCTTAGCGTTTTTTTGTTGTCACTTGGTAGTTACAAATTTATTTTCTTTAAGGTTCTGTTTTTTAATGATCGGCATCTATTTTTGTCTGTATCTATTTACCATATCTATATCTATAACTGTTATTAGAAAAAAAATCATTTCAATTTTAAACTTAATTCATATAAATTGTCCGTGTTATCAGAAAGTAGCATTCATTAGAGACCTGGTAATTGATAGATTTGCTCCAAGTCTAATTCTTTAGTAAAAAACGGCAGTTCAGCTAAAAAGTAAAAAGCACAGTGAAAATCAGCAGTTAAACAAGCAGCAATTAGGACTGTGGGGCTCTTTGGGAAAAATAGTAATTTTTGCAGACAAACACAGATAACACAGGGTGTTCCAAAAAACGTAATTCACGTTTGTATAAATGTCAAAAACATTTAGGCAAAAAAATAGTCTAAATTTGATATATTATAAATACCGGGATTCCAACTAAAATTTTGATATATTCCCAAATGATTGTGGAGGTTTAGTTATTGTGGAATTGCGAGCTAGGAAAGTCAAAATTTGAGTGAAAGCTAAAACCAGACGTTTTTTATAAATTAATGTCCAACATTTTAAGGAAATGTGCATGTGTAGCTAGACTTAATTCTTTAGTGTATAACAGCAGCAGTTCAACTAAACGGCAAAAGCACTGCAAAAAGCAGCAGTTAACCAAACAGCAGCCATACAGTGGAAACTGTCTAATGTGTTGTGGAATAGTTTGTGTTGACATTTGTGAGAGGTATAATATTAAATTCCTCACACGAAAAAATTTGCTACCATGCTTCCAGATTTGATATCATGGTTTGCTGTAGGGGCTCTAGTTTCAGCTTCGACTGACTGAAAGTTTGACTTTCAATGCTCACAGCTCAATAAATGCTAAACACATTTCAGTGAAAAATGTATCAAAATTTAAGTTAAGACCTTGGCATTGAAAATATAACGAACTGGAACCCTGTTATGGTGCAGTTTGTTTTCCATATTTAGACAAACGTGCGCCAAGTTTTTTGGGACACTCTGTATTTACAAGTCTCCATCTCTCTTTTGTAGATCCTTACGCTAAAATCTATCTTTACTGCAACAGAAAAAGAATGAAAAAGGAGAAAACAGAGGTAAAAAGAGATCATATAAATCCGGTTTATAACCAAGTTATTGAATTTTTTATTCCTCAAGTTGCAATTAAAACAACCAATCTAGTGTTTGTTTTCATGCACAAAGATGTCAGGACTGATTCGAAAGAAAACATCGGAAGAATTATCATTGGTGCCAATGCCCATGGAAGATGTTGGGAACATTGGAGAAAAGCCATAGCATCAGATGGAAAATTGATTGCTCAGTGGCATCAGCTATGGCATTGAATCAAAATTCGTTATGGCATTGAAAATAAATAAGTATTGGCATTGAAAGAGCATCGATTACATTATTAAAGCAACATTAGTTATGGAATTCAAACCATATCAAATTGCATCAGTTATTGCATTAATTATATCGTTGAAACAACATCAGTTATGGCATCAGTTATAACATTGAAACAACATTTGTTGTGTTATGGAATCAGTTATGGCATAAAAAAGCATTAATTATGGCATCAGACAGTTATTGTATTGAAACGGCATCAGTTATGGAATCAGTCATGGTATTAAAACAACGTTAGTTATGGAATTTAAATAGCATCAGTTAGTCATAGCGTTGAAATAACACGAAGCTATGGTTTCAGTTGTGGCATTGAAACAACATTTGTTGTGTTATGGAATCACTTATGGCATAAAAAGGCATTAATTATGGCATCAGTTATTGTATTGAAACGGCATCAGTTATGGCATCAATCGTGGTATTAAAACAACGTTAGTTACGGAATTTAAATAGAATCAGTTGGTTATAGCATTGAAATAACATGAAGTTATGGCATCAGTTGTAGCATTGAAACAACATTAAGTTATGGCATGTTTGAAGCAATGTCAGCTAAATTTGTTTCTTCAAGCTTTTGGCTCAGAAACATTAAATATAAGATTGCATGGAAATTTTTCTTGGAATTGCAAAACTAATTTAGTTTTAAGTTATTTAATGTTGTGTGTTGAACCCCAACATACTGAAAAAATACTTTTGTCGTAGCATTTATATGCTAAAAAACAAAATATTTTTTGCTTTATCTACGCTATTTCTATTTTACGGGAGGCAAATTTTTACGTACAACGTTGCTGAAATTAAGAATTTTTTTTTCGATAGCAATCTACACCCGAAACATTGTTATAAAGTTAGACGCTGGTGGGGTATTCTGCAAAAAACACGTAATTCAAATTGGTATTTGTACATACTGACAGTGCTATCGAAATCCGGGGGACTGGGGCTGTAGCTCCCAAAATAATTGGTGCCCGTAATTCAAATTGGAATTTGTACATACTGACAGTGCTGTCAGAACCGGGGGACTGGGGCTATAGCTCCCAAAATAATTTCAAGAAGAAGGATGATTTAAAACAATTGAATGATTAAACCTTTGTTCAATAATTGTTCTGAAAACAATAAGCCCACCCAATGTGCAATGGCTTCCCACTGAACTGCCCATTGAGCACTCGACGAAGATTTATTTAGCATTATTTCGTGCGGAACGCAAGTTTTTGTTTTGTTGTTAAATTTAGATTTTAGTGAGCGTTTTTAGCTGCAGAAAAATAGCCGATATTTTGTCAGAGTTGCCAACAGAAGCAGTAGGGGGTATACCCTAATATATTGGTACAGATATGTGCCAAAGATAAGGATAGGTTTAAAAGCAGCACATTCCCTAAATATGGGTACAATTTTAAGCAAAAATGCTTTAATTTTGGGTGATTTGGAATAGAATAGAACATTAATGTTGGGTATACATGAATATTTGAATATTAGAATTGAGCGAGTTTACAAACTTTCAGCGGCACACCGACCGTGGGACGTGTTAATCTCCCCCTCCCCTCCCCTCCCCTCCC
>JAYJMH010052936.1:0-13308 GCA_036873815.1 Phacellophora camtschatica | reverse complement strand
AACTGTCTGAACCTTGTCAAATATCAATAAAAAAAACAGCAAAATCAACCAAAAATACTGCGAAATCAACCAAAAAACAAAAATCATTTTGTGATCGAAGGTCAATCACAGTTTCTACATATATCTAACCTCGCAATGGAGGGGGCCCGCTCATTGGAAGATAAGATAATTTATGTTTGTGCTCCTCAAAAGACATTTATTTCACGAGGACACAAATGTTACGGCACAAACATCAATTTTCGTTATCAGCAGTGCAAAATTAGCAAGAAACAATCATTCAAACAGATTTTATTTAAATTGCTTCTTTTCATGAAAGCGAGTCAAAATCACGGAAAGAGGCTCCAGAGTATAAAAGTTCGCTTTATAACATCGATTTTCGTAATCAGCAGCCCAAAAGTATCAAAAATCAATTATTTTAATCCGTTTTAATGAAAATCCGGTTTGTTTTCCATCAAAACGAGGCTATTCGTGGGAATGAGGCTGAACAAAGCCGAAACTCCCCGTATAAAAACGATTTTCGTAATCAGCGCATAAAACCTAAAGAAGTTAGTCTGGTAAATTCCCTCGATGAGTGACGATATCCCCCCTCCCCCTTCTTCGCCTGGGCGTTGGTGAGGTTTGTAGTCAAAGTATATAGCGTGGCTGAAAAGGGGGGGGGGGGGTTCGTGTGCTTTACCCTCATGAAACCCCCCCTCCCGGCTGCTCTGCATAAGGTGGACAATATGTATTTTACTTTTCATTATTGGATGCGCCCTTTGCAGACTCTGCATTCTGTGCTGGCACCATTACTTTTTACTTTTTGCGAATTAGTCCTCCCCAATCGAAAAAGGCTTCCTACGGGCCTGAAAGCTAGATGTAATTAAAATACGACAACGAAAAATTAAAAATTTTAATTTTAAACTGGTTTTGATTAGACTGCTGGACTCTCCACCGGACGGATTCCGTTCTTGCTTTTTTTTACGCCGGTTATACGTGACTGATATTTCCACCTACTCAAAATGTTAGTGGAAGCTGTACACCTTATATTTAAAAAAAGTTCCCAATTAAAATAAAAAGAACATGTATTTTGAAAATATGCGTTATTTGCCAATGTAGGCCTGGCCACAAGACAACATGATGAACGAAAGTTACGAAATCTGTGTCTGTCATACATTATGACATGGCTTGAGTGATCGAAATTCGATTTTTTGAATTTGCATCAATGATTGAGAATAACAGTGACTTCAAACTTGAGTCTCTTTTGAATGAGTTTGTATGACAAGGAAATATTGACACTAACAAAAAATTCAATGTACAAAAAAGTTTACACTTTCGTGCCTTAAAAAATTTACAAAACTGTCTCCCAAAAAGTAGCCTTCAAATGAAAACGAGGTTCTGGAGTGGCATCATACCGGATTCACTTCGGATTCACTAGTTACACGACGCCGAAAGGTTTCGGAGTGATTGGTGGTGTCGAAAGCTATCCGATATGAAAGCAATCCGATATCGTGTAACTAGGGCCTAAAATTACCGAAATTAATAACATGAACAAAAAATTAAAGAATTAATTACAAACTTTATGTCCTCGTAGTCATCAGTATTAGCTATGCATCGAGCGGTTGGTGCAAAGTACAAGTAAATGACCATATTTTATTCAAAACAAACAAAATTCTAAATCACAAGTCAAATTACAAACAAAATTATGAAATTTCTTTGGGGGAGGGTGGGGCTTGTTGTCACAGGGGTAAGTTGTCACAACCTCTTTTTAGCCAGAGAACAATTGATAATTTGATTGACAGTTGTTGCTTTTTGAAGTGCTTCATGTAACCTTCCAGTGCACATCAGCAGACATTTTGTTCAATGTCCTGTGAAAAGTTATCGAGCAGCCTCGAATTTTGAAGATTCAACACGATTTTTGCTCTCATTGAAAAAGGTATATTTTTGTTGCATTTTATATATAAATAAAAATTTATTTTAAATTATTTACAGATGGCTCTATTTCGGCCCACAGCCGTGCTTTCATAGATCATCCTTCAACTTGATCGGAAATATGGGCCTAATAAATGGTTGGCTAACCATGGGGCAAGTTGTCACAAATTTGTGACAGTTTGCCCCATAGTTATGTTTTTTTTAACTGATGTGGACAGTGGTGTGAATATTATATCATAAATTTATAAATAATTGAGAATGTGTACATTGAAATTAAAAATCTTTATCTGCTTTAATTTGATGGCATAATTATATTTTTTTAAGGATGGTGCGAAATTACAAGCGAAAGACAAATAGAGGGCAACTTCCAAAAGAAACATTTGAAGCTGCGATTCAGTCAGTGAAAAAAGGAATGAGCATACGCAAGGCTGCATTTGCTCATGATATAAACTATCGTATGTTGGCTCGTTATTTGGGGAAATGGGAGGAAAAAGGCACTTTGGATCAAGTTCATCTTGGCTACAAGAAAGCTAGGTTGTGTTTGAGTGAAGAAATGGAAAACGATCTTGCCAATTACATAAAAAAGCAGCTTTAATTTTTTATGGGATCACCATTGATGAGCTGCAGGTATTAGCCTATAAACTAGCTCTTGCCAACAAACTTGAAAAAATACCACAGTCTTGGTTGCAACATGAAAAGGCTGGAAAAGACTGGGCAAGAGGCTTTTTGGTGAGGCATAATGACATTTCTTTGAGAACACCAGAATCCACATCAATTCAAAGAATGGCTAATTTTAATGAAGCAACTGTAGGAATGTTTTTTGAAAACCTTGAAAAAGTCCTCAGTCGAGACGGTGGGTTTGGTGCTGACCAGGTTTGGAATGTTGATGAAACTGGCGTAACAACAGTTCAAAGACCATGTAAAATTCTTGCTCAAAAAGGGATGAAACAAGTGAGCTCTGCTGTTTCTCAAGAAAGGGGGACCCTGGTTACAGTTTGTTGTGCTGTAAATGCTCTGGGAAACCATATTCCACCTTTTTTTGTTTTTCCAAGAGTTAATGTCCAAGACAATTGGCTTCTCATTGCACCTCCAGGAAGCGCTGCAACTGGACACCCAAAGGCAACAGGATGGATGACAGAAGCATGCTTTACAAAGTACATAAGCCACTTTGTTAAGTATGCCAAGCCTACACCTGAGCAGCCAATATTGTTGTTATTGGATAACCATAGCTCTCACATTTCTATAGATGTGATAAATTATGCTAAAGAGAATAATGTCACAATGATGAGCTTTCCTCCACATTGTTCTCATGAGTTGCAGCCTCTGGATGTATCTGTCTTTGGCCCTTTCAAGACATATGTAAACCAAGCATCTGATAATTGGATGCGACAAAAGGAAAATGCAGGGAAGTCAATGACTATTCACATCATTCCTAAAATTGTGGCCTATGCATTCCCAAAAGCCATGACACCAAGCAACATCATGTCTGGGTTCAAAGCTACAGGAATTTCCCCTTTTGACAAAAATATTTTTCCTCCAGAAAAGTTTTTATCTGCTTACTCAACAGATAGGCTATTGGAAGAAGCAGTGCCAGGAACAAGTTCAACATTGAGCTGTGATGAAATTGAGAATATACACTCTGCCCAGCATGAGCAGATTCCTACCAGGAAAACAGGACATACAATAGAACCGAACACTCCAAACTTGATTGAGAAAAACGTGTCAGATGGAGCATCAAGCGCTGAACAAATCCGACCATTTGGAAAACGACCTGCTAGGAAAGAAAGTTTGACAAAAAGGAAGAAAGGAAAATCGCAAATTTTTACAGATACCCCTGTGAAGAAGGCTATAGAAGAAGAAGCTGCCAGGAAAAGGAAAATTGTTTGTGCTAAAGCTAAGAGGAGTATAGCATCTTCTTTTGTAAATAAAAATGCTTTTGGAGTGCTTAAGAAGAAAAAATCTCCACGAAGCAGAGAAGAAATAATTAGTTCTGATGAAAGCGAGTCACATATAAGTCATGATGATGCTTGTGATAATATGAGCGATGACGAGATTAGCGAACCTGATGAGAGGCAGATAATACGTTCTCCAACAATTGAGCAATTAGATGCAGATGACCATATTTTGGTAATGTTCCCTGGAAAGAAAAGTGTTTGCTATTATGTTGGAAGAGTGCTCTGTGTGAATTCAGGAGATGATGAAGTTGAGACTTCATTCATGCGAAGCAAGTTGTCTGTTGATGGGAAAAGAGTTTTTGCTTTTCCAGATAAGGAAGACAGCTGTTCCCATTTGATAGGAGACATAATTATGAAGCTTCCCTACCCAACCACTGGTCAGAGAAGTAGAGCTGCTAAGATTTTTGATTTTCACTGTCCTGCCTTGGTTAGATATAACATAGAATGATGTTAGACTTTTGAAAGAAACTGAACTATTTTGTATCTTGTTATATAAATCTTCTGGTGGTATTTTCATTAATGTTTATTTGGGACAACTTACCCCTTCACTCGAGACAACATGCCCCATCTATGGGGCATGTTGTCCCAATGGAAAGGTGATACAAAAATGAATACATTTTTTTAGTCAGTAACAGTAATTGAAAGCTACTGAGCATTTTAGGTAAAGAAGTAACTTAGGTTTATAAAAAACATTGACTCAAGCATTTAAAGAATTATGGCCTGTTAATTTGAATCAAGCATTTAAAGAATTATGGCCTGTTGAGTAATTTTTGTGACAACAAGCCCCACCCTCCCCTACGTCAGATTTCACGTTAATAGATTTGCAATTTTATTAATGTTTTCCTTGCCCAACAAGCATTGAGTCATAGTTCATTCCGAACAAGGTAATTTTTTCAAGGATCACCAGTAAACAAGAGTCAAGTACCTGTTCAGATAGCTCATATTTCAATTTCAAAGATGAATTGACAGTTCTTTTTTTAACTTACTTTGAGCTTCGTTTCGTGCTTCTTTATATTAATATTCAAAGAAGAGAGAGTCATCATACCGGAATCTTTAAGAGGAAATTTCAAAGAAAGTCTACACCGTTCTCATTTAGGAAACGAACGTATGCTCAGGAGAGCTAGATATTGTATCTATTAGTCGGGAATGGCAGCTGATAAAATACTGGAAGAGCGCAGCAGAAAGAAGCATTAAGATCAAATGATGCTGAAAAATTATTTAAGAAAGTAGCAGTCTATCTTTTCACATGGCACAGCAAAACGTATCTAATAACGGTTGACTAATATAGCAACTGGTTGGAAGTAGACAGACTCGAGGGAATCCCTGACCTGAATGTTGAAAGAGCAGGGAGTTCAACAGTAATCAGAATCATGAAACAAAACTTTACTAGATACGAAATACCATCTACAGTTGTCAGTGGCAACGGTCTACAGTTTATATTTTTTTTATATATCCATTCTAAACGTTTACATGACTAACACGGTTTACAAATAAAGATACCACAGGGAGCATGTCAATACATAGCAACCCAGCACATACGTAGCAGACCCATGCACATACGAACCACAGATTCCCAAAAGAATTGAAGGAAATAAGATCAAAGACCTCATCGAAAGATATTCTAGCTGTCCGAAGTCAAACACACGGAAGGAAAAGAGTGCCGGTACACTTGATAGCAGAAATCAAAGAAGCAAAGAGCCAGAATGGTCACCTACAGCCAACTATAGAGACTGGAACCGGAACACTTTGTCGCTCAACAAATATTTGCGGTTCAAATCATTAGTGCCAAAAAGACTAAGTGCACTGCTTGTTCAATTTTGGCTTCAAACCTTTTATGAACAACTTTTCGTAGATTAGACAATCTGTTTTCCTTTGACATTTGCACTATATTTTGAAATGCTTGTGCAAATTCTTGGGCTGCATTCCATGTTGTTCTTTAGTGGTTAAGGCCTAGCGCTTAAGGCACCGGACTCATGATCGCAAGGTCGTGGGGTTCGAATCCCAACAAGGCCATACTTGCTGCGAAAGTGTGAGGAGAGCTGCTAACTCTCTGTAATTCCGAGCAAAAGCAAAAGGAATCATGAGGTGTGGTCACATCAAGAAGAAGGACCGGGGTCGCCCTGATGGACCCCCTGTGCTAAGCACAGAAACCCATGCCTTGCAATGATAGCAAGTGTATGTGCCTGGAACTGAAAGGTTATGTATAACCCGTGTCCCCTGCTGGAAACAAGTCATCTCGGGACTTCGCGGGCTAGGCACGTTAAATACGATAACTCACTCACTCACTCACACTCAGCAGAGCACTGAAAACACAAAGGTAATGGCTTCATGGAGAAACCACAAAGGGTGCAAACTGGAGAAGATGGCTACCTGCAAATATGTATAATTTAGACCAAGTACCTTCACCATTTGTGGTAGATCAAGATAGAACCTACTCAGAAAGAGAAGAAAAACAAATTTGGATATCTCAGCCCATGAGTGGGCTAGAAAAAAGACAGGTGACATTACAGCTGTGTATCAGAGCCAAAGGAAGCAAGCAATTAAGCCTGCAATTGTTTTTCGAGGAAAAGGTAATGTTTGACAAGCATGTTAAAGAAATGCATGGATGGACAATTAAATCAACCTTGAATGGACAGAAAATACTTTAATCCCAGGGGTAGCAGACAAGTCAAAGGAAAATGTCATATTTTTTGACAATGTATCTTTTCAGTTGAGAAAAGAATTTCACGAAGCATCCAGGACAAAATGCAATGCTACTGTTTACATGTTGCCCGAGAATCAAATTGATAAAGTGCAGCCCATTGATTCAGGAATTGGAAGTTTCATGAAGCTGAAAATTGGAAATGCTTTGGATAAGTGGCTTGAAGTTGATGAGAGTGTTGAGAAATGTCATGGCAAAATGGGTGCCAAAGGAAGGCGCACTCTAATGAAAAAGTCGGCTGGTGATGCATGGGATGACATGAAACATTACAAAGATATTTTCAGGAAGGCATTGGAACGCACTGGTTGTCTTATGACAGTTGATAGATCTGGAAATGATTTAAAATGTCCTCAGGGATATGAATATTATGAATCCTAATGCTTATATTTCACTTTTTATTGTTTTGGATTTTGAACTGGGTAAAATTATTCCGTTAAGTCAAAGTGATTTCAAAGTTATCTTTTGTTAAAGTGTACAAAATGGAGAAAATGCACAACTGAGACTTTTTATACTGAATTTACCTCATTTTGAAAATCTGGGAGTAAATAAGGACCATAAAAACTATTACTTTTTACCCTTGCAATAAGAACATATTATTTTGTCAAACTGAAACAGGTTCTTAACTACAAGGTGCATAATTTAGGAAAAACAGTCTGTATGTTCTTACTTTTGTAGGTTCTTATATCCGGGGATTTATGCATTTAATATTAAGAAATCTTATTACACCATAAATCATTCTATCACTACAACACACATACCTGAAAGAAGGAAAGAAGGGTTAGTCACATTTTATGAGATAAGAGCAAAAACCAATTAAGGGACCAGTCATTATTATTGTTGGTTGGGGGCCGGAAGATATTCTGGGGGCCACAAAAAATTCAACCACCAAAATGGGGGGGGCAAGCTAAATTTTTGGCAGGGAAATGGGGGGGGGGTCGCAAAAATAAAACTTAAAATCATTGAAATTTATCAATAATCTCAAAAAAGCTAATAAAAACTATCAATTGTCTCAATCATTGTCATTGTCACTTTCACAATTTTCATTCTCACTTTCACTACTGAATTGTGATGTAGGTACTCTTTTTTGAAATGCCTCCTGCAAAGTAAATTGTATCCCTCTTTTCTGTTTCTTTGCCCCAGACCGTTTCTTGATGTCTGAATTTTTAAGTTTTAAAACAATGTCTTATATTTCTGTTGCACCATCTTCTAGATATACCTGTTTCTTCAACAGGAACTCCACTCCAGTTAAGTGGGCCTTCTTCTTCAATGCTGCCAAAGACTCAAGCTTTAAATCACTTTTACCCAAAGCAAAATCAAATTTTCCCTAATCAGCATGTTTTAAAACATACTGCTTTTGCTCAATTATTAACAGTGGCAATACTTTCATACTGCTTACAACATCTCTTTTTTCTTTCCTTTTGACTGCCTTCCTTTCATTTTTGTTCCCATTTCGCTTCAAACAAGACTTTTCAAACTGCAAATAATTGCCCTTGGCTACTCATCTGTCAAAATATTCAGACATTGTATTGATATTGCCACGGACCTTCAACATCTTTCCTTCCATGTTTGAAGCCTCTGATCGAGCATTCTCTACGAAAAGGAGCTCGTGCTATCCAAGCAACCACTGCAAGATGCGTGTTGTAAAGCCTACTTCGCAGCCTTCTGCATTTCTGAATGAAGTCAACAATCTCATTAGAAATTTTGGTAATGAATGATGATGATTCTTTGGCAGGCTCTATATCTTTAACAGTTAATTGGCCAAGATTGGCACCAGAGTACTTCCGAACATTTTGCCAGTATCCATCTTTGCTTACATTGTATTGGACTTCAAAATTCTTGATTCTTTTCAATTGACAATAAATATGCCACCTCGATTCTCGTTTATCAATGACATAACATATGAACATATCTGGGATCACCATATCATAAGATGCTCCATAAAAATCATGCAATACTTGATTGAAATACTGATGTTTTACAACAGTTGGTTCTTGATTCTTCAATTCTTGATTCTTTTCAACAGCTGATGCATTATTCGTCAAACTTTTTCTCTTTAAGAAAAAGATAGACTTCGTTTTCCATACTACTTGCTTGATGTTTGACAATTATCGAATGGTGATCTATGCTGTCATTTGATTTCTGTAAGTGTCTCGATAGGTTCAATTCGAAATCATCAAAAATAATTTGAAATGTCATTTCCCTTAGGACGGTAATTGTCATGAAAATGGTTGCTGTGTGGATTCCTTGACCTTCTGATTGAAAGCATTTTTGGGAGATGTGGCGATCACTTGGGAGATATGGCGATGAAAGCCTTTAAAAAGATGTGCAATTTATTTTATATGGTGAATGATGATGTAGAATTATAAAGAGATCAACTGTCATTGATTACAAACAAAGTCAGGAAATTTACCCGAGAGAATAGTAATGTCAACGCTGTTGTAAAGACATCGCTGCAGTCCTGCCAGGTAAAAGATAACCTTGGAGTTTTGGAGGAGAAGCTTAAGAAGGTTGCTGAAAGTTCAGAATTTGCTGCACATTTGCGAGGTTTGGGAGCCATGCTAAGATTTCATATGGCGACAGTTGTCCACCAAGAGTAGTAAGTTTTATCGATTTTGCTGAAGCATTCAACCTGCTTATTGGTCATCAGTCAGCCTAACAAAAACACGGCTGGGGTCACCCAAGACAACAAAAACCGGTGTTCAAGAGCTTTTACTCCAGCCAACCATTGGTTTATGCGTTTACATAGGAAATAATCAGTATGGACGCTATATCGTTTTACGGCCTGAAGATTTCGATTTAATAGAATTCCATGAAGTTGTCACAAACTGCCGATAAAGAGCAATCATGTAGATTCGAACTTAACAAAGAAAAAATTCAGAAACTTTATAAGGCACTTGATACTGAATGGGATAGGAAAATTCTCAGGGTTGTTCTGGGAGCTACAAGGACCAGGGCAGAGCTGGACCGTCTTGGAGTAAACAGTGATTCTATTTGTAGCAACGAACAAAGTGTGTGGATATTTTGAGCAGTTGGGAGAAATTGAAGAAAAGTCATTAGTCTTGCAAGAGTAGGATAAGAGACTTTGATCAAGGAAAGAGAGATGCTATTGACCTCTAAGGAATTTTTATGGTCCACAAATAAGATTGCAGAGGAAAAGGAATGTATCAATGATCTAAAATCTGCAACTTCTGCACTCAAAGGATTAATTAAGGATGATGAGCAGCCCCCAAAACAACGGATTCTCAACTGCTGCAAAAAGAACATTATAAATAACGATAGGCTGAAACTGAGAAAGAAGTTCGCGGGCGGAAAAAAATGCATGGATGAAATTGATATACAATTTGTGGTAGATAGCATCACAGAAAAAGCAACTGCCCATGGAAGAAGAATTGATTATGTTCTTTATTTAAATCACAGAGTAAAGAAGAAAGACTTTTTGCAAATTGTAAATTTTAGTCGTGTTAGTAGACAACTACCAATGATAAAGTCAGCAACTACTGCCTTTAACCGATCTCGGCACGCAATAAAAGATCTGCTTAACCAAAGAAACATTGTGGATTAGGGTTGTTTTGCAGCAAGAAGCCGCCAAAGGCAGAGGATACTTCAGGAATTTTGACCCATTATTATAGGGCTCTGAAGAATAATATTTTTAGATCACTTAGTGAAGGCTTTCCAAATCAGAATTACACTTTTTACAGAAGCTATGATGACAAAGCCTATTTATGCCCTGGTACTAGCATTGGAATGAGAGGAGCAAGATCCCAGAATGTATTTGTACCTAATGATCCACTTCTAATGAAAATGCTGCCAAAATATGATTTTCCAGAGTGTATTGTTAACTGTACACCAGGGACCATTCTATTTATAAATAAGCAAATTCAGAAAATGGACAGTCAAGAATCAATCAAAACATCTGATCAGCAAACAGTTGCTATCACAAAACCAAAATATTTTGTTGGCAGTTCAGGCACTGTATGGGGAAGCCATTTGATAGAAATGATGCACAGAGAACTAATGTTTCGTGAAGTTGAAAAGCCCTCTGATTGGCAAAGTAAGCCATTTAGATGTATAGTACATTCTTTGAAAGATGATTTGCAATATATTTTGTATCAATTTGATGAAGATGATATAAGGCTTTAATGACAGATAATATACGTCGCATGTTTACAGTTTATAAGATTGAAAAAGCATTCGATTTTCAAAGTAGAATAGAGAGGCATCATTCTACCACAGGCATTTGTGATGACAATTTCTGTGAGTTAGAGCAAGCTGCATTGAAAAGGGTTTCAGCAAAACTTGTTTTACTTGAATACAGCATCCAGACTTGTAAAGATCATCTTAGTGAAAGACGCCCTGATAATACTGAAGTGAAACAAACAATTAGAGACTGCTTAGATCTTGTGAAAGAAATAAAATTGCCAAAACTAAGATCCAAGATTGTTGACTTAACTGATGCTGGGCCTGGTGTAGGCATAACTAACCATGAAGTAAAAGTCTAGGTCAACTGAAGAAATAAGACTTATGAACTATGACTATCATGTTTGCCTTCACCTAGCACCTGGAGACAGTGTCCAAAATGAAGTGGAAAGAATTCAAAGCTATGTAGGTATGTAATAGTTGCACTTGAAAAGTTTCTTTGTGTTCCTTGAAAATATAGCATCATAATAAATTCTTTTCAGGCTTTGTTCACAATGAAAGCTTTTTATTAACATCATAATTTTATTAAAAGTGCCCCTAGATTGTCGTTAAATCCTGTTTTTTAGAAAAATGAAAGAACACAAAATTATTTTTCAAACATTCTGAAGACAATAATTGCTGCTGCTAATTGGTTGCTGCTCATTTTTAACTGCTGTAATCAAACCCCTATACAAAATTACATGTTTACAATAGCTTAGTCAGTGTTATTGATATGTTGAGCTTAACACCAGATGCAAAACGTCAATTTTATTTCAGTCTGTTATCACTGTGGTCAGTGTGCAATAACATTTCCTTTTTAAAATTTCATATTTGTTTTTAATCCTTGATGTAGAAGATTGTGTGATCCATTCCATACTTCATGTCATCACATGAATATGAGGCAGAATTGTTCATAGACTATGAATCACAAATTTACCATCCAGAGGTACTGAGTCTATTGCTTGGAAACTAAAATTTCAGGATGTGAGAATAAATAGTTTTTTTGCAAACTTTATTGAAAATATATATTTAAGGAACAACTCACTTTCAAGAATCTTGTACACAGTTCATAAATCATTTTGTTTTCCCATAAAATTACTAAAAATCCTTTTTGTTCTAAAAAACTTGTATGCTTTTTGAAATAAATGGAATTTCCTTTGATTTTTTGGTCAAGATTGTGACTTTAACCTTTTGTTATTTGTGCACATAGGAGAAAGTGTTTGTGATGGGGCAGGTTTAAAATGGGAACACAAATCGAAATCTTATTCCTAGTCAAATGTGAACCTTTCTACAGTGATAACAAGACAGTTTGAAGAGCTCGAACTTGAGAGAATGAAATATAATACTTTTTAAGTGGCAAGGGAGGTATCTGATGGAATAGATTGTGCAGTCGCTCCTGATGGCTTCATGAAAAGTTTTGTAAGTGAGGCCACAGACAAACTATTATATTGGGATAGGAGCTACCTGGCAAAATTTATTGATAGGAAAACCAAGTCAATTGTACCAGGTTATAATTACTTGACTAAACTGGAGTAGTTTATCAAGAATCATGTCAAGAGTGGAAATTTGTGAAGTTTGCATGTGAAGAACAAACTGGATCATATTCTCACTGTGATATGTCAGGTTGGGTTGATGCAGCATGTAAACGTTTACCAGAGCCAATGCCAGACTGCACATCTCCAAAATGTCAAAGATACCCCAACTGTAGTAAATAAAATTGACAGACCCTTAGATGACTTCAACCCAAGGGTCCAAATGAAGCAGCAGTTTCTGAAAGAAACAATTAGAGCAGATGATCCTATTCAAAACTTTTCAGTGAAGTATATTAAACTATATACACATTTTCCACCGTGTAACAGTTGGTTTAAAATATTTTTAATTGAACACTATTATTTGTTAGGCCGAATTAGGCTAGATGGTCTTTTTGGGTCCTGACATTGGCCTTTTCGTCAAAGGTTGCTGTTTACTAGCTGCGTAATCGCTGTTTACTCTCTGCTACCGTCTGTTGTTTGCTCCACTTCAATGTTTTTTCTAATTTTGCTCTGCAACGCTGTTCATCTTCATCCTTTGTCTTTTTCACTAAATTTCGTTTTTTGATTTTATTGATCAATTCTTTGCACCTGGAGATCTCCGCAGCTCAGTTCACTGGCATCATTGAACCTTTACAGACCTGCTACGCACTGCGACCTTGCTAGAGGACAATTCTTGACACTTGGTTGGCGCTTTCTGCAGAATTTCATTGATGTTTTGATTATTGTGGATCTCTTTCCATCGATAATCTTAATGGTGCTTGCTGGTTTGCCTACAAACTCTCTAACCTGTCAGTCTCCTGGTTTTTTTCTGGTTTTCTTCAAGAAGCATCCAATGCTCTGACTTCGTTCTCACATTGCTGCTGAATAATTGTTTGCTTAAGTAATCTCAAGCAGCCGAGTTTCTTCACTTGCTATAACGTTAATAAATATTTATTATACTCTATCATAATCTACCATATAATTTGAAGGTTAAACGAGACTTACCTGTAAGTTGAAGTTTGACCAGAATTCTATATTGCCATCAGCCAGGGAGTGA